>PVKB01007666.1:0-29849 GCA_004027205.1 Ctenodactylus gundi
TTTCAAAACCTGACACTCATGTTTGGGGAGACATTGTAATAAAAGGCTCTAGTCTGTGGCCACACCATGCTGAACATTCCTGATCTTGTCTGTAATAAGAGAGCCTGGTTCTGAAAAGCTTGGATGATGAGTCTTTGTTGACAAGTGTGTTGTGCTTACAACTAAAGAAACTCGGACAGCTAATCTAGCAATATAATGCAAAAATAATTTGTGAAAACAATTTCTATACTAGTGTACATTGCTCTTGATAGACTGTTTTGTATCTCAAAAATGTGTAATTACATACATGTAGTTACAGTTAAATGTCCTTTCTGTTTACTTTTATCAATGCATATTAGTAAAACAGAATCATGTGATTCATTCAGTATATAAGGGGGGGTTGAGACAGGGTCTTGCTCTGTCACTCAGTATGTTTGTATAAACCTGTCAACCTTTGGATTTTTTAAGGGATGCTAATGTTAGTTGTTATATCTTAGACTTCTGGGATCACATGAAAAGAGAGAATTGTATTTTGACTATGGTTTTAATTCCGGGCTTCAGTAATACTTTATAAAGTGCAGCATTTTTTACTCTCTTTTTTAGTGTGCTTTCTATTCCTACTCTGAGGTTATGTCTCACGTGAGATGTTCTTAAATTTTCTTCTGGGATCTCAGGTTTTTATATTACATTTCTGTAGGAGCCTAAAATAATTGATGCCTGACTTTTCCCCATCCAGGACTTTTTTATTTACCAGTAAACTATCTTCATGCCTTCTTTTAGCAAATTTATAAAGATTAATGTGTAATATTTCCTTCATACAGAATTATGAAATTTCATGTTGCAAAACGGAAGTTTAAGGAAACACTACGCCCATATGATGTAAAAGATGTCATTGAACAATATTCTGCTGGTCACCTGGACATGCTGTGTAGAATTAAAAGCCTTCAAACTCGGTGAGCAATGACAATATTATTTACATAAAGGGATAGCCAGGGAAGCTCTCTGAAAACTTCTCCTTGGTAGACAAAGACCTCTGAATTCCTTTCTTTGAATTAATTTATAGTGGGCAACTGGATTTTTGTTTTTAACATAGTATTTGTTTGTTTGTAAAAGTCAGGCATTAAATGACTCCAATAGAGTTTCCTCTTCTTTCAAAATGGACACAGTGCTTCCCTCAGAATTGTCTTGAGGACTGAATGAGTTACAATAATGTATGTAACTCATAATGTGTAAATCGTCCTGGCACTGAGTGTCAACAGAAGATTAATGGCTGCTGCTAATGTTGAGTTGCTGCTACTGTTGTTCTTCCCATTGTTTTTGTTATGAGCTAAATCCTTCGGGAATAAGCTAGCCTCTCTTTACCCAACCATCTAGCTCATGAAGACAGTCCTATCTCTTCTCTGACCTGCAGCATTAATGGCTACTAAATGCATAAGACCACTCATAATCATGGAGTGGTAGGTAGACAAGTTGAAACCTGGTCCTTGGATTGTTCTTGGCTTGCAAGCGTGATCTCCTTCCTCCTCACTAAAACTGGTCCCTTCCCTCCACTTGTGTCCTGTGTGGAAGAGACACATTCTTCTTCCAGTGAGCATCTTATTGAGCAATTCAAATAGATAAGTTCAATGTTAATTTCAACCACATGTAGTTAGCTGTGCCATATTTTTTAAAAATTTAAGCAATTGAATTTTTAATATTTTAAAGAGCAAATTACCAGCATTCATGATTAAATAATTCTTATAACGCAAGGACTAAGTCTTAACCATTTTTGATTTTTTGCTTCAATGGCAGCCTTAGCTCACCCAGTGCAAAGCATTTACAAGAACTTGGTACTGCTGATCAGGTACACAAGTCACAATTTGTGTGTTCATTCAGCAGATAATGAGCCATGTGTTCCATACATGACAGACATCCAGAAATTAAAACAGTCATCCAGTCCTTGCAGAGTTTATAGTTTAATAGATTAAACATCATGGCAGAAGATAGGCACTGCCTGCCTCAGTACAGACAGAGTAGACTGAAAAGCTGAGTCAATACCCAGGATAATTTACACCTAAAACACACAAGGAGGAGGAGAAGGAGGAACAAGGTGGAGAGAAAGAGGAAATGATTCCTGTTTCAACTCATCAAGTCTCCCTGGAAAACGCTTTCACTCATGCTGTGATCATGTCACAATCTCTGCCTTGGGAAACATGATCTTCTGTGCCCTTCAGAGATACCTATGGCTTCCAAGGTATATAATGTTGAACTGCTGCAGAATTTACATTTAACTTTGGGCTTCTAGTTCATGTGTATTCTCTAAATTCAAATTCAAAAAACAAAGAGGCCATAGCCTTCTTACCTGCTTGTTATTCAAATATCCATTGTACAACAAAGTCTCATTGAATAATCTGTTCACTTAATGCAAAAGCATCACCGTTATAATTCTGTCACATTCTGAAATGACTGTATTCAGAACTTCCCGGTATGTGGTAGATTTTTAGGACAGCTTTGCCTCCAGAAAATCACCTATTGGTGTTTGCCATGAATCAGAATGATGAGAAAATTAATCTCACATGTAAGTCACCTCATGTTAAGAAAATAAGCCCATCAACTGAAACACATCCTATTTCATCTTAAGTAAACTAAAGATACTTGTGTTGAATCTTTATTTTCAAAACACTTGATTCTGGCATAAGGCAATGTACATATTCAGCATTCATGATCAGATATCCTCTTTCTCTAATAGTGTCGATCAAATTCTTGGAAAGGGCCAAATCACATCGGATAAGAAGAGCCGAGAGAAAATAACAGCTGAACACGAGACCACAGATGACCTCAGTATGCTTGGCCGGGTGGTCAAGGTAGAAAAGCAGGTACCACTCAATGACTCCTTATTTTTTTTTAATTACACTTTTTCTACCCGGAATTTTTCCCCTACTATTTTTATTAATATACAGATGTAATACATAGTATTTACAATGAATTTGGGTGTTTCGTAATCTATGTATCACATCGACTTCACAATCCCTTCCCATCTTCTACCCTCCCACCCACTCCCTGTCCCTTCCCCCAGCTCCGGCTATCACTTCATATGGTTCCAAAGAATGTCTGTGTTCTGGGTTTTCCAAATCCGAGAAACCATACAGTGTTTAACATATTAATCTTCTGCGCCTAAGTCATTTCACTTAAGTCACCACTCTACCTCAGCTTCCTATTCCTCTAATGGATTCACAGTAGTTAGATCTTGGTATCTCTTCTCTGAATCCAACCAATTCCTTTATTGGGATATTCACCAAAAGTTTTTTTTTCCATATTTTCCTACATCTTTGTTGTTATTGTTACACCTGGCCTTACCCACCAGTTCCCATTAGAAAATAACTATAAGCGTGTAGTTCAAAAGACTAGCTAATTTGGGAAAGAGAAAAAATAAATAAATACATAAAATTCAATTGCCTTAGCTGAATGCTGGAAGGTGCATATTTGCACATTCACAAGGTTATCTTTACATCAATCAGTTTCCTTAAGATATTTTATTAGTGACCTGATAAACGAATTGCTACAACAATACAAAGTTCAAACTATATCACATTGCTAGATTAAATGAAGTCAAATCTATACCACATAAATATACTTAAAGTGACAGACATGAAGGTAAATTTAGTTATTTCAGAATTCCTTAACTTTCATATCTTATTTACTCATATTTCACTAATTACCAACTTACGTTTTTCTCAGCTCATTCTCCTGTAGCTGTTGTCACTTCTTCTCTGGGGTCGTTGGTGTCGCTGGTCTCCCTTTCACTTTCCAGGTTTCCTTTGTTTTCTGCAATATTGGTTCAGTGGCTGCAAATTCCTTTAAGCTGTCTCTTTCATGGAAAGTTTTAAGTTCTCCCTTAAAATTAAAAGACAATTTTGCTGGATATAGCAGTCTTGGTTGGCATTTATGTTCTTTTAGTGCTTGGATGACATTGCTCCAAGATCTCCTTGCTTTTAGAGTTTGGATTGAAAAACCTGCTGTTATCCTGATGGGCTTATCTTTGTAGGTCACCTTCTGTTTTTCTCTTACCGCTTTTACTATTTTCTCTTTGTGTTGGGTTTCTAGAATTTTAATTATGATGTGTCATGATGAGGATCTCTTCTGATCAAAGTTGTTTGGTGTTCTATATGCCTGCAATAGTTTCATGTTCATTTCTTTTCTTAGATTTGGGAAATTTTCTCCCATTATTTCATTAAACATGTCCTTTAAGCCTTTTGTTTTGTCCTCAGTCTTCTCCTCAATTCCCATAATTCTGAGGTTATTTCTCCTTGAATCTTCTATCAGTCATTGTAATGACTCGCTTTCTTTATTTGCTTTGTGTTCTTCATGGCCTGTATGTTGCAGCTTAGTCACTTTATTTTCTAGGCCTGACATTCTATTCTGAAGTTGTTTAAAGTGGTTGCTTATTATTACCTGCGTGTTTTTCATTTCCTGGATATCTGCATTCAATTTTTCTATAGCTCTGTTGTGTTCTTC
Organism: Ctenodactylus gundi; assembly: GCA_004027205.1. NCBI lineage: Eukaryota > Metazoa > Chordata > Mammalia > Rodentia > Ctenodactylidae > Ctenodactylus > Ctenodactylus gundi. The sequence goes on from PVKB01007666.1 coordinate 4,474, forward strand.
TCTATTTTCTTCTTTTTGCCTTCATTATCTTCTGGTATATTTCTTCTCTGGTCTCCTCTAGTTGCTTTCCAAGGCTTGCTTTTTGCTTATCTATGTATTGGTGTAGCTCTTCTGCTGTCCGTTTTATTTCCTGCTTTAATTCCTGCTTTAATTCATTGAATTTCTGGGCCCAGAAATTGCCATCATTTTTGCCATATTCATCTTTATTTACCCTGACGTCATCTCCTGGGGTTTCAGGTCTTTTTGTAGGAGATTTGTAACCATGCTTCCCCATTTCTTCTTTGGTCTCCTCTAATTTCTTTTCAAGGCTTGCTTTATGCTTAGCTAAGTGTTGTTGTAGCTGTTGCTCTGTCTGTTTTATTTGCTGCTTTGCTTCCTGCTTTATTTCACTGCCTATCTGGGCCCAGAAGTCACCATCACTCATGCCCATCTGTTTTTTGAGTTCTGCAATTTCAGCACCCCTGTACCATCCCCTGGGGAGTGAGATCTTTTTGTATAAGATTTGTTACCACGTTTCCCCATGGTTCTGCTACCTCTGACTGTCTCTGGTGTGCAGGGAAGAAAATGGCTCCTGCTGACGTCACTGCCTGTGACGGCTGTTGAGCCCCATTTCTGATCTGGGATCCTGGGGCCTTTTCTAGGGGAGCCCTCGCTGTGTTTGTAGTACACACACCCGCGGGTTGGTGCTTCCTAGGCTGGGGCCGTCAGCTACCAATAATTCCCACTCTCCAGGTCCGCACTTACCTTGGGCTGAGGTTCTGGCCTCTGGACCTTGTTTGTGATCTGTGGATGCCGGCAGCTTGGGGCCACACCAAGTCAGCTGTTTTCCTCCTCGTCTGATGTGACTTCAGGATTTCAGACCCGCCCGCAGCCTCCTCTCCCGTTGTGTGTTCTGTTCTCTCCCAGCTCCGCTCCGTCAGATGTTCAGGTCCCCGCGCTTTCCTCTGTCCGCAGCTGCCTGCTGTTTGGAGCTGGCTGCGGCCGTTTCCTTAACCGCGGGGATTTTTTTTTCCCCTCCAGTTTCGATGGTCCTTTGGAGTTTCTGGCCTCCCGCTGGTCATCTTTCAGTTTGGGGGGATGCTCCTCTCTTTCCTAGCTACACCAAACACGCTTCTTCTAACTTTCTTCTTGACTTTTTAAGTGAGTTGATGAGGAGACATTGTGCAGTGCTGTTACTCAGTCACCATCTTCCTACCCAGAATTTTTAATCAAATTTCATTACAAAGATATGAATATATCTTGATGATTAATATATTTTAAAGAACTAAAGTCAAAAAAGAATGAAGGAAGTTAAATTTTGTATGTGTCTAGGGCTGGAGGAATGGCTCATTAGTTAAAGTGCTTGCCTAGTAAGCACTAAGTCAAGCGCTAATTATCTGAGTTCAATCCCCAGCACCACCTAGACTAGCTGTGGTGGCGCATACCTGTAATTCCAGCACTTGGGAGGCCTGAGGCAGGAGGATTGCAGTGAGTCCAAGGCCAGCCTGGGCTACAGAGTGAGATCCTGTCTCAAAAAAAAAAAAAAAAATTCTCTGCATATATACAGTTTCTTTGGAATTCCACCTAAGCAACAGAAATTTTTTTCTCATCAATGAATACTAAACAATAAATTTTCAATAGTAAAAGAGCAAAGATATACTTTTCATTTTCTTTTTTATTAGTTTCACTGTTTGTCTTTTAAGTCTTTTCTTAAAAGACAAACCCTTTATGTTTGTTAACCTTGAGGCTGTATTTTCTTATAATTTTGCAGAAATCAAATTCTTTTCCCAATAGAATCATAAATATTCCAAGTATTAATTTTGAAGCATTTCATACCATTATTTTAAAATGCAAATTAACCTCCAATGCTGAACTGCCTACTGGATGCCTTCAGAATCTCTGCCTCTTAACTTAAGGGCTTTATTTCATTATAGAACAAGTACCTTATAATGCAGTAGAGTTTCAGAAAAGCAACCAGTAGAATCAGGAAGGGCAGCCTGCTCACAACGGTGGCCCGGAAGTTACATGTAGAGTGCTCCTAGGATGCTTCAGAACCTCCACTGTCATTTGTGGGGACAAATGCCCTAGGCAGCAAAGCTTTCTTCTGTTCTGGCTCCTCTTTGGCCCCATCACTGCTAGATGCTTCCATCACTAAGAGGCAAAGTTGCATTTTAATTTATTCTCAATATATATTTAATTGTATTAACACATTCTCATTCATTGTTCAATTCCATAAGTGAAATCAGTTCTGAGTAACAGGTTATCTGTATGGCTAACTTCCAGGTCCAGTCCATTGAGTCCAAGCTGGACTGCCTCCTGGACATCTACCAGCAGGTCCTCCGGAAAGGCTCCGCCTCAGCCCTCACCTTGGCTTCATTCCAGATCCCGCCTTTTGAATGTGAACAGACATCTGACTATCAAAGCCCGGTGGATAGCAAAGACCTGTCCAGTTCTGCACAGAACAGCGGCTGCTTAACCCGGTCAGCTAGTGCCAACATCTCGCGGGGGCTGCAGTTCATCCTGACGCCAAACGAGTTCAGCGCTCAGACTTTCTACACACTTAGCCCTACTATGCACAGTCAAGCAACACAGGTGCCAATGAGTCAAAGCGATGGCTCCACGGTGGCAGCCACCACCAACATTGCAAACCAAATAAATGCGGCACCCAAGCTGGCAGCCCCCACAACTTTGCAGATCCCGCCCCCTCTCCCTGCCATCCAGCATGTGCCCAGGCCGGAGACCCTGCACCCAAACCCTGCAGGGTTACAGGAGAGCATTTCTGATGTCACCACCTGCCTTGTTGCCTCCAAGGAAAACGTTCACGTTCACGTTGCACAGTCTACTCTGGCCAAGGACCATGCTCTGAGAAAAAGCTTTGACATGGGAGGAGAAACTCTGTTGTCCGTCCGCCCCATGGTGCCCAGGGACTTGGGCAAATCTTTGTCTGTACAAAATCTGATCAGGTCAACAGAGGAACTGAACTTGCAGTTTTCAGGGAGTGAGTCCAGTGGCTCTAGGGGCAGCCAAGATTTTTACCCCAAGTGGAGGGAATCCAAATTGTTTATAACAGATGAGGAGGCGAGTCCTGAAGAGACAGAGACAGACACCTTCGACGGCACGCCACAGCCTGCCCGGGAAGCTGCTTTTGCGCCGGACTCGCTAAGGACTGAAAGATCACAATCATCTCAGAGCATTTGTAAGGCAGGAGAAAGTTCAGGTGCCCTCAGCTTGCCTCGTGTCAAACTGAAATAAGTTCTTTGTTTTCTTTCTAGGCATAGCAGTTCCTTTAGCCATACATACCATTGCATGAACTATTTTGAAAGCCCTTCTAAAAAGTTGAAATTGCAACAATCAGGAAGAACGTGGAAGGCAGTTTTTAAGCCCGTTATCTTTTAATTGCATGAAAGTGCATGTTTAGGGATGGCTGAAATTCCAAGGTGCATCAGCATTAACCCACTCATTTAGCAGTGTACCTTGAGTTTAAAATCCGGAGATACCAAATATCGCTATTGCTACAGAGTGTATTAAAACGTAACCATCAGGTTATTTGGAAGATCTGATGCTATCTTTTGAATTGTGGGAGTAAACATCTTCAAATTTCAGGCATTTCTGCTTTGTGACTAAATACAAGATACATTTTCAAAATTAGGTCATAATGTATATTTAAACACAATGGCTATCAACAGCTGCTAACAAGGTATCAAGTAAAGCAGAACTCGGAACAACAGAAATGGCTGCTTATTTAAAGATACTTTGCCAACCCATTCCCGTCCAGTCGTTGTATTACTGATGTCATTTGAATGTCTATTTGTGTGCTTCCGGTGATGTAGCGCTATGGCAAGCAATTTTGCACATCATTTTCATGTCGTCTTCTATGACAAGAATGTTTCTCAATTACAAAATGAGCAGGGCCAGTAGGTCAAATAAACTCACGATTTGACAGATGAGACTACGGAACAGATTCCCTGTCGGCAGAATCAACTCTGTAAGCGGTCACCTTCTACACCGGCATACGAAATCCTGATCAGCACAACAGCTGCTGCGATGGGGCTGCTCTCTCTCCAGTGACCTCCTGCCTGCTTGAGGCTCTTCTGGTTGAGCTTATGGACAGGTAGGACTGCAGGGAAGGGGACATTGAAGAGAGACTGAGAGAGGAAAGGCCTGGAAAGAATCCAGGAGCACAACGAAGAAAATGATTTCCCTCTCCGAGATCAACGAGAGAGACAGAAACAAACCAAAATAAAAGACCTAGATTTTTTAGAAGATGAGATTGCTAGGGAATTCAACTACCTAAATTCCCCTTATTCTTATATATAGACAGAGGATTTTTCAAAGTATTTATTTTTTAATATTCCCTGAATGTCTTTCACTATGATGTCATACGTTTTGCATATGAAAAGCTAAAACGTCACTTCCTTTACTTTTTATACGGTAGTGAACACTTTCTATTCTCCCCAAGAAGATGGTCCCAAATCTGAAATGACTGGCTCAGTTTCCTGGAATAAACATTTTCCATTAGAAGCCAGATGGCACGGGTGAGATCTCCAAATCAAAACAGTTAATAATATATCATGGCAGCAAAAGGAGCAAAGGAAAAAGTAAATACATATTTATCAGAAAGCAAGCAATACTGGCTGCTTGTTGGACCCCACCCTAGCTATCTCAAACCACTGGAACTCAGGCCACAGTATGGGCGTCGCAGGGCAAAGCACGTCAATTCGGCTAAACCCTAGGCACAGAAGAACTCACGAGAGGAAGAGTGCTTTCGCTGGCAAGCACCAGAGCTACCTCCAGACCAATTCTCCAGCAGCCAGGGAGAACGAGCAGATGTATCTGCCTGAAGCCCAAAGGCCGGAGGCTCTGAAGGCTGCCAGCCCCTCCTGGCTCCCTGTCTACCGACACTCTATCTGATTCCCCCTTCTTTTTCTCTTTCCTCGATTGCTTATTTATTCTCTGCCACAATTTTGCTTCAGAATTTCACTAGACCTTAACCAGCCTCCACCCTGAGGGAACCAATTTTCCTCTCTATACAAAATGTACTTCACAACCTTTTAAAATTTTTGTCCCTTTTGAGATAAACACTGAGATTATAAAAAGCTTCCACTTCTCATCCCACTTGGCTTCTAACACAGTCCCCCAAAGGGCATCATTTAGAATTTTCTTGGCTGCTGGAGACACACAGAAGATAGAGCCTAAATTTTACACTCATTACCTACCCATGTCTATCTATTCAACATGAAATTGTGATCAGTCTCTCAAGGACAATGCACACAGAAACACACATACACGCCCCTCTGCTGACTAAAGCCAAACACCTTCCCTGCACTTGGCGGGCTTTCTCATTATCCAAAAAAAAAAAAAAAAACAGGAAGGAGGCAGCAACTTTCAGGTAGCACTGACTCTTGGATGGACTCTGTCCTGGGTCAAACCTCACTGGCAGCAGGAATTCTGAATGTATTGGGGACCCCTCGTAGGCCTTGTTGGGCCTCAAACAGTACAACTCATCTAGCCTTGCCGAAGACTGAAAATTCAGACACATCACTGAGGTCTTAATCATAACAAATTGTGATAAACTCTGTTACGGAACACTTTCATGCATTGAAGCCATGATTATTTTGTGTCTACCTTACGCTAGCACAAAAACTCTTGGATGTTGAAAGATAGTCATATGACGTGAAAACTCCAGGGCTCCGTCCGTTGTGTCACCTCTATGAAAAGGAAAGGGGTCTCCCATTCACTTAGTAAAGTCCCACTGGTCAGTCCCAACTGGTGACTTGAAGCACAATCTAGCTGAGTACTGAGCAGCCACACACTATCTCAGTTCAAGTGTGTCTGCACCCTTCAACATGCAGGGTGGATCAAGCCAATAGCCGCAAACATCCCATGTAGTAGGTTAACTAAGAAATTTTGCTGTCTGACTTAATGTTTGGATTTTGTTCAACTAAATTAATACCTTCAGATTACAAGTTTTGTTGAAAATGAGATGCTTTATTGGGTTTTTAGGTCCCTATCTCTTGTTCTAAGGTGCCTTTATCGCCTAACATTAATTCAGCGATTCTGAAAGTTTTTAATTCGAATGTCAAACAAGCTTAATAAAGAGGAGGAAGTCAGGCACGATGTCTCATATCTCACACCCGTTCCCAAAACCAAACTATAAAGAATGAAGAAATCTCAGAAATTAAGTAAATGGATCACTTTAATCAAACAGACTGAGGAACTATCATAAACATTAACTCCCTAGAAGCTGATTTTTTTTGCCTTAAAAAATATGGTTGTGTTTTTTGTAAGAGGAACTTAATTTAATATAATAATGTGAATTTTAAGTGAGCAGTACTAAAATTCATGTACAACAATGCAATTGTCTGTTTCCTGAAAACAAATAAATCAGGAATATCATATCCATTTCAAGCTGTCATTAAAATGTAATTTTCATTGCTCTCTTTTACTGAGATTATTTGTTTTAAAGTAAAGCATTAAAAGAATGTCTATGAACAGTAGTGTGACTATTTTTATCTGGAACTAACTGGTTGGTTCTGATTTTGACTGATCCAAGTCAGCCAGAGCAACTGTAGACAGAGTTGGGACTAAAATATATCTCTTAATAATATTGTGACCTGAATATTGATAATTTAAGAATGGAGAACATGTATTTGTTCTTGAGGGAATTATGAGAAAAAATAATTTGGTATGGATGATGATTCAGAAATCAGTACATGTGAGCTGAGTATCCCTTATATGAAGTGCTTTGGGCCAGAAGTGTTGTGGATTTTGGATTTTCTCAAGTTTTGCAGTATTTACATGCACATAATTATACAGCTTGGGAAAGAGATTCAAGTCTGAACAAAATTTACTTATGTTTCATATACATCTTATGCATAAAGACTAAAGAAAACAGTAAATAACTTTTAATGTGTGTGTGGTACTAGGGATCAAACCCAGGGCCTTGCAAATGCTCAGCAGTCTATCATTGACTTATTACCCTGCCCTTTATACACTATATTTAATAATTTTATGCATGAAATCAGTTTTCATGGTATAGAATTTTTCATCCATAGTAGTCAAGTCAGCCCTCAACAATTTTAGATTGTGGAGCATTTAAGATTTAAATGAAGCTGAGACAGGAGGATTGCCATTGAGTTCAAGGTCACTTGGGCTCCATAGTGAGTTCAGGATCAGCCTAGACTGCAGAGTGAGACCCTGTCTCAAAATTTAAAAAAAAATTAAATGTTCATGTTGTGGATACTCAACCTATATAATCAAATCTTGCTAAACAAGAGAGTAAAAAAAAAAAAAAACCTATAGGTACCAAGTGGGTGCCCAATCTCTGCAGCCTTGGTACAAACACTACCATTGGTTTACTGCCATTTTTTAGCACCTACTCAGCTGTGCCTTAATAGGGGAGGGCTCCTGCTCCCAAGAGGATCATTTTCTTTATTCCTTGAAAAGAAAAACCCCATTACTTATGTTGTAATATCAACATCGAGCTAAGTGCCTAAGATTAATCCCAAAGGATTTATTTTCAAGGCGGCTCAAGATGTTAGAACCATAGAACAACAATGACAAAACCTTCACAGATGTCTTAGAAGAAAGAAGAACGAGGGGTGTGGTCCAGGGGCGCTTCCCCACATGGCTCTAAAGAAAACCCGCCACAACGAGCCTGTTCTCTTCATGCCTAGTAAAAACAGAACTGTGCACAGAACATTTTTGCCTTACCAAAGTGAAAAATGTAAATCACTTCCGAACTTTTCTGGAAGTACTTCAGCACAACCTCACATCACATTGCAAAGCAAAATACACTTAGAACAGCTTTTTTGCTCTAACCACTGATAAACAAGTCCTGAAAGTAGCAACTGTGGGAGGGGGGTTTATGAAGCTTAATAAGATAATAGTCTTCAATGCTGCAAGCATATATTTGACAATAAGCATGATTCCGTTTCATAGTAAACATAGGGAGGCCCAGTGAGGAGGATCAAAGGAAACTGACAAAGCACACGGTGACCCTCAGCACTTTTTCCCAAAGCATTTCTTTGATGATGGAGTGTTCTACAACCAACTGTAACAAGTCATACTCCCCTGCTGTAACTCAGTTCAAACAAATATAAGTCAAGTCGTGAAACTTCAGAGTAAAACTCTTCAGTACGTTTACATTTCTCTCTTAATACAATGCAAATCCTTGAAGTGGCAACTTCTATTTTTCCTAGTTTCAACAGCTTCCATAATTCGATGCCGCCTGGCTAGGTGACACACACCTACCACCCCAGCTACTCTGAAGGCTGGGACGGCAAGATCACAAGTCGAGGCCAGCCTAGACAATTCAGTAAGATCCTGCCTCAAAGCAAAATAAAAACAGCTAACGACGGAACTGAGTGGCAGAGCATTTGCCTAGCATACACAACAAGTCTTTGGGTTCAAAGCCCAACGTTACCAGAAAAAAAAAAATCTGATACAATCATTTCTAAAATAAATTTAAATGTTCATTAAGTACAATAGAACTTCTCCCTATAGCCTACCTAATTTCAAATTATTGAGGGTTTTTATGCAAGATAGATATTCATCAGACTCGTTATGTGTAAACTGTAGATTCACGCATTGCCTTGGAAGTCACAGCACCACAGAACAGGCAAAGGGCAAATTATTCCTCTTCTAATAGAGAGACCAAAGGTGTAGGTATATGCTATGTTACTGTTTACCCGTCATGTTTCAGGCTGTTTCTGCATAATTATGGTGACAGTTATAGATGCTCTATAGTCTAAGATAGATTACCAAGGCTTCAGAGTTCCCGCATATGGCTACAGAGCCTACACCTGCTTTTTAAAGTTTCCATTTCACTCATTTTCCATCAATAGAAGAATGTTGAAGAGGATGTGGTACTTATACACAGTGAAATACAACACCGCCATAAGCAAAGACAGATATGAAACATTTCCACAAAAATGGGGACACCTTGAGTCAACAACGCTCAGTGAAATGGACCAAACACAAAAAAAAAAAAAAACTGACTACGGACTGTCTTATGAAATTCACAAAAATAATGGCATTAAAGGCTGAACACAGGTGACAGGATAGAAAAAGTGACAATAAATTCCTAGGTAAGAGATGGATATCTGAAAAATGGCAGGGGGAGGTGGGAAATGCAAGGGCATTGAGTCCCCAAACCCCAGATCTTTAATATGCTATAGAATTTGGAATTGCTGTGTATATATAAAATTTTTAAAAACTGGGCAATCATTTTAAACACCTTAAGAAAAAGGAAAAAAACAATAAAAGTTTACATTTATGGTGAACAGGCCTATTAATCCCAGCACTCTGGCAGGCTGAGGCAGGAGGCTTACATGTTTGAGCCCAGTCTGGACAACTTATCCATGTAGCAAGACACTTCCTCAAAATAAAAAATGGAGAAGTCCTTAGATTAAATTCCCAGTACCATAAAAATGAAACAAAAGAAAAGCTACTTTCCATTTATATGGGCCTTTTTACCTTCACCTTTAATGACACTCGTGTCTTATTACTGCCTTTTTCTTCTCCTCTCCTTTTTCTCTTTGCCTATATTGCTGTGGCTGGCTTCCTGTGTTTCCAATCCCTGCAGACTCTTGTGCCCCTAAGTAACTAGTAACTCACACCTTCCCCTGGCTGCAACTCAGCCGGGGAGGTCAACACCGCTCGGGATGGGGACCCCATGCCTTTAGAGGAGGCAAGGCCACTGTGGGCTCCTGAGACGCGGACTGTCCCATGAGCAGCCCCTTCCCCATCTCTGCAGAGCCCCCCTCCTCTTCAGAGGTGTCCTCAAGCCCCCTCAACTTTCTGATCGCTTTCTTTTTTGTACTTGGCACCTCATCTTCACTTAGAATCAAAACCACAGGTGTGCAACTCACAGTAATGTTTCAGCTACCAACAGACTGCACATATCCGTGAGACCACAGTGCAGCCGGCACGTCCCCATCACCTAGTGCCGTCACAGACATCACCATGTGTTAGCATAAGGAATTCCTCATGCATTTGTGATGATGCTGCCATCACACAGAAGGCATCACTGACCAGCTCCTTGCTTTATGCCTACAACAGGACAGAAACATCATGCCAGAAGGGAGTGGCAGAGAAAAGCTCATCATTTCATGGCAACTGAGAAGCAAAGATTGAAAGAGGCAGAGAGGAAAGGACGTGGGACAGGATACAGTGCCCAAGGTCACAGTCCCACGACCCCTCCCCTGAACCAGGGCCAACTCCTACTTGTATCACCTCTCAATAAAGGCAGCAAATAGTGATCTTACCGACAGATCCATCCACTCAGTGAGGTTACCGCTCTCATGATCCAGTCACATCTGAAAGACCCACTTCTAAACCAAGGAGCCTTTGGAGGTGTACTTCAGACATGAGCCTTAACAAAAGAGGAAGGGAAGACATGATTCTTGCCAAATAACCAGAAATCATGTTTCTACAAGACTGGCAGGTGTGACTGTTGGAGAGATTATGTCAACCTGAGGCAATCAGGAACCACATCTAAATTAGGCAAGTAGGAACCAGCCTGGATTAGAGCGAGAGTGATTTGCGGGCTGGCAAATGAGGGAAGAGCACCCGCCCGGATGTGGGAGGCCCAAGTGGAACTCAAACTATAAAAAGGAAGAAGAAAGATTGTTAGAGCTTTTTCCTCCGGGAAAGCTCAAACCTTCACTACTGACCCCGACTTACTACACGCCGCATATCTTCATCACAGGTTCTCTCCAGTCTCGACTTGCACCTGTCTACTTGCTGCCAACCTTCAGTCTCCAGTCTTCCCCATTTATTCTTCTAACAACTGAGATCCACAGCAGACTCTCACCAGCTGTCCTGAGCTCCCAGGTGTTATTCAATTGTGCATTTTGAGCAAAGGCAGGCAAAATCCACCCTCAGCCCTTTCATCTGGGGTTCAGATTCACACCCTTGTTTGAATCTGTATGTCAACCCAAGATTATTTTGCCCAGAAATATTTCACCTGATTAATATCAGGTACCAGCCAATTGCGATACACAAAATTATTGCAAGCCAACCGAATGACGGTTCATTTAACAGAAACTTACAGAATGCAAAGACAAGGGCCTGCACTTCAAAACCAGGACCTGAACTCAAGCCCCAGAATCTACCTGATTCTGTGGAGAGAGCAAAGTTTTATTTGCTTTTAGCCTAGTCACAAACACTTCTACATACTCAGTAATATTTTGGGGTGGTGCCGCAAAAGCATTTATTACTCAAAAAATCACTCAGCTAACCAAAGGCTCTGTGGTCATTTATAACTACCAGGAAACTTTCATGGACACAAGATTTTTTGCCATACAGAGAAGAGAGTCACTTAAGGCCTCTTCTAGTACCAGAGACAAATGTTGGAGCACATTTTTTTTACTTGCACTCTTCCTGCTGTGGGGATGGCTGCCCCTGAGGACAGATAAGGAGGAAGCCTGTGACCTCTCTGGGTCTCTCCCCTTCTCAGAAACAACCATTTCTTGTAGGAATATGGGTTTAAGGTTTTTGTTTTCTTGGGGTCTCGCTTCCTTTCTATGTAAGACTCGAGCTTGGAAGACCCCTACCACAGCCTCCCCCAGTGCTGTGACTACAGGGGTGCAGCAGGACACATGACTTGGAAAATATTTTTAAAGTATTAAAAAGTAATGTTTATAAACAAAATGTTCCAAGTTACTCCATTTTCTACAAAATAAGTATGTGTCACAATTAGTTGAAGGCATGGTGTCCTCAGAAGCAATAGCACCTTCCCATTCCAGACCCACCTGGCAGTGGTAAGTGTCATTGGTCGTGAGGAGAGCAGGACGATTATTCACCCCTGGGCAAGTGAACTTTGCTTTAAAGGAGGCCTCGGAGCTGCTGAGAGGAACAGAGAATACAATCAGAAGAGCCTCCATACATTGCGACAGTAACCTTAGAAGAATCATTTTCTTACTTGGTATCAATCAATGTCCCAGGATTAAGATCAACTGTTGGGAAAATTCAAGTTTCTAATGACCCGTAAGAGAAAATCTGCCTTTTACCATTGTTGAAAGAAGAGTCTTAAATTTTTGTTAGTATAGTCCGGAAAAACTGAATTCCATTTATGAGCTACACTGAAAAACACACTGTCAGAGTAAAGTGTGCTTACCTTAGTTGTCTGAATATTGAAAGATTAAGAATCTTGACGACATTTATTGGCCTCTAGATGGCACCAAAGCACAACTATATGAAGACTTTGATCTCAGGTCTCCCGACAACAGAGTTTTTAAAATCACTTACTGCTGATGATGGTGCGAACTGGTTTTCTAGCAGAATTTCTAGTAATACAAACAATGCTCACATATTTGCCTGTGTTTTTCTCAGTGGTGGTAAGAAGTAATTTTCTGCCCAGCACTAAAGCGCTCTTTTCTTGGGACTCCTGATGAGAAGAAAGCACAATTAGGCACGAAGTGGCCTCAGAAGCCAAGACAAGCCCAGACAAGACCGCAGCAGGTGCTCCGGGCATCGACACCAGCAAGTTGTAGCTGGTGGGGCTGAGAACCAAACTGTGAATGCTGCGACAGTCTGTTCACGTCAGAATGACACCTCAGGTTCCAAAGCTGATGGATTTCAGAGCAACCGACTACCAAGTTCTGTCTGTATTAAAACGCGCTTCTCCGTGCTGAGCATGAGCCTGATAATGGTTGGTAGTCTGCCTGACCTACGTGAGGCCCCAGGCCTTGTGCCCAGCACTTGGGGGGGGGGGGATGTAAATTTGAGGGATTTTTGTAACTTGTTTCCAAATTCTATGTAATACCATTATGTCACTTTTGTGGTTTCTCATTTAATTTTAATAAAATGCGATGGCACCCATTGTGCCTACGTTCGTTCCTGGTCTTTCCCATATGTTTTATTTGTGGGGTCAGAAAAGGAGATTTCACTGCAGGTGGCACGCCCCACTGTCCCATTCCCCTTGTTCTTGGATAATACAGGTGAGCATCCCTGATCTGAAACGTTCCAAAATCTGAAACACTAATGTGTTGCCCCAGTCGAGAATTTTCACACCATGAAACTTTGCTTTATGCACAAAATTGTTAAAAACTTTATGTAAAGTTATATTCATACTATGTACATAAGGTGTATATGAAACAAGTGAATTTTACATTTAGGCTTGGGTCCCCTCCCTAAAATATTTCATTATGTACATGCAGACCGTCCACAATCTGAAAATACCCAGAATTCCAAACCCTTTCAGCCCCAAACATTTTCGACCAGATTCCCAGCCAGTAATCTCGAACTGTCCCCTCCCCATCCACATCTACTGCCTCCTCCACCCTCTCCCCCCGCCCCACCAAACACAGCCTGCAAGCTCCTCTGTGCTACTCTCAGAGGCAGCTAGGACTGAGGAGAGCAGTGGGTGGACATGGGATGGGCCAGTGGCCATCTTGGCAACTACTTGGACCTTAGCCAGAAGCTTGTCCTGGTGCTGGCAGAGGACCAGGTAGGCTACTGAATGAAATCAGGTAAACTGAGGATGTCCTTGCTATGGTCAGAGCAGTGACCTCTGGCCCTAATTTAGTCCCACGGATGGCTGGAAAGAAGACAGGTCACTCCCACTGGGCAAGAGAAGGATGCCTTGCTCCCTGCGCGCTTCCTCAGGGGTCCTCTCAGAGCAGATTCGTCAGGAGGATGCACCTGTGGGCCCTGCCAACACAGCTGGAGGTGGCCAGGCAGGGCCTGCTGAGCCGTGAGAGCTGGCCACCGCTGCTCTGAAGGAGCTGCCTGAGATGCTCTTCCTACCTCTTCGTGGCAGCCTGTGCCAGGAAGCACATGCACACCATGCAGGCCTGGCCTTCTGCCTGTCTCCCTCTGGAGGCCCTAATTAAGGAACTGGCAATCCCAAAAGACCTTGCAAGGTGTGCTAAATGTGATGGATGTGCTGCCTGCTTAGGAGACTCATCCCAGGTGAGGGTGATCCGGTAGCCTGGGCGCACCTGGAGTCTGAGCAAGATGCAGCTGGGGTCACAGTTTGTGGAGAGGGAGAGGGTAGCCCAGGGCCTTCGGGTGCTCCTGGTCAGGAAGCTCAGGGAGGCTTGAGGACCAGTGCCATGGTCATTCTGTGAGTGGGCTTCCAGATGTGGAGGGCTAATTAGAATGTGCAGATGCCTGGGGGAACACCTACCCACTCCCACCAATGGCAGTGAAAGGTAGAAGAAGCAGGGACCAGGAGGATCCTAAAAAGGAAGGGAGCAGGGATAGTCTGAGGTTTGAGTGAACGTGCAAGTAAGGTATTTTCTCCTAAGCTAGATATTGAGACTTGTTTTATACTAAATTAACCACCTATCCTCTCCACATAAGGTAGGAACTGCAAACGCTCATCCTGCTCAGAATGCTCACTGAACTGTATTTTCTGGAGCCAGGCAGGTTCGTGCTCCTTAGGGAGCTAGATGCTGCCAGGCTCATGAAGAGGAAGTGAAAGTGGACAGTTGAAGGATGGGTGAAGCAGCCCTTGGCTCTCGCGGAGGGGCTCGAGGTCCTGAGCCTCAAGGGAGGCGGCCATGATGAATTGCCCCGCCTCTCTCATTGAGAAGGTCAGCAGAAGGTAGATTGTGTGAGATATTAAAATGACTCTAAAAAACAGAGCACCAGGATTTGGAAGTAAATTTTACCTGGAAGCTGTCCATATTGGAGAAGTTTACTCCTCTATGGGAAGGGTCAGTAGTCTGTACAGACTTCTCCCCTCCCACATTCATATCTTCCAGAACTTTCCTGCAGAAGGAGGAAGAAGGTGTCAGCCAATTTCCACCTCTTGGCTCCTCAATCTGCATCACCTTCCCAAGCTGCATTTGGACTCTACTTCCTGCCTTGATGACTGCCCGAATCGTGTGCCCAGGGAAGGAATGGTGGAGACCCTTGTCACAAACCTTTATTTCAGCAATAACAACGGGCATCTGTTGTGTGCCCACAACACAGTCCAAGAGTGAAACAAGTCACCAGAAGTCAACACGTTGACTTTTTCCAATTAGGATGTCAACCCAGATGATGAGGTTGTCCTAATCAATTTCCTATTGCTAATGATATAATAAATTAGATAAATTGAGAAAAACAAGTTTATTTTGGCTCACAGTCCTGTTCCAAGGCTGAGGGACCATCTAGTGACGCTTTCCTGGCAGAGTCCCAAAGGGGCCTATGTGTCATAGTGAAAGACAGGGAGTGTGCAAGAGACCTAACCCAAGCCAGGTTGGGGCACATGCCTGCAGTCCCAGTGCTTAGGAAGTTGAGGCAGAAGGGTCCAAAGCCCAACACCAGTCTGGGCTACATAATGAAATCTTGTCTTAAAGAGACAGAAGGAGAGACCTAACAGAAACGGTTTTTTAGCTGACCACACCCACTCTCAAGATAACCTATTACCTATAAATCCACTGATCACATGATAAGAAAAATCCATTCATGGGAACAGCCTTAATCACTTCTTAAAGCTACAGTTGGCCAGCAACCGTACACAGAACAGGACGAGGTAAAGAGAAGAACCCAATGCAACACATGACACATAGTCTGTGTTGGGACAAACTTCTTCAGAGTTGGACAAATTTAATTGTTTCCAGAGAGACTATATATACTCAAAAGCAGCAGCAAGGTGATTACAGCTCATCAGATAGGAGAATGGCTACATGTAACATTACAGTTCTTGACTTTAGCTAAGAAAACAGTTTACACGTTTACATTTCTTGCTATAAGCTAAGGAAGCAATTTAGAGTGCCACTGAGGTTAGCACAAAGATCAAAGATCACCGTATACTAGGGCAGGAAGAAAATGCACACCATGGCTCAGTGTCCTAGGCCATGGGGAATTACCAACCATCTGCTGACAGCTAAACCCTGTTCCTTGTTGGTTATGTCCTCACCTCCAACCCTGTTCCAAGTAAGTTCCAACAACCTGGTGTCCCACATAAAGGATCCTTCACATTTGCACCTCTAAATATTTCATGGGAATTAAAAATTAAGTCTGGATTTTTGAAGGACAAACTATATTCAGAGTTACAAACTAGGGTGGATTGTATTTATAGTAACCCTGGTAGGAAACCTAGTGGAGGGTCTGATCTGTGAGGAAAAGCCTTGGAAATTCTCCCACTCCTGTGGTAAGGGATGTCTAATACTTGTGTGAAATGCCCTTCACCATACCACTTCCTGGGGGTTGGCTGTCATCAGGAAGGCTTGGGACTGGTTCCTAGCTGCACTGTGGCAACACGACCTTCTGTGACCCGGAGCTCATCCCGTGCCCATCATATACCCGCTTAACTGGGCACACAGATGCACAGCTCTATCTGGGCCCATGGATCCTCAGGCTCAGAATGTAAATTCATCAAGAAGGAGCAGAATGCTCAGTTTCAGACAGTAAAAAAAAAAAAAAGAAAGAAAGAAAGGTAATGAGGCCAGAGCTAATATGGTTGTTGAGTTAGGGAATGGTTAGAAAATTCGGGGAGAAGGATCCTGTAGAGAAAGGAATGTGAATCAATTTTGAGAGGGGGATTTGAGTTCAGACAGTTCATGTGGGTGTTATTCTTGTATTACGGTGCAGGGCAGTCAAGGCTGGAGTTCAGGGTGGGTCTTTGTAACATGCCAATGAAATTTGAAACATTTAATTCTTTCCCCTCCAAATAGAATATGACTAAGGCTGAGAAAGATCTTTTCTCTTGATTTACTAAAACAGATTTATCTTGGCACACACAGAGAACCTTTTGGGATGACCTTCCAGGCCATCGGGTAGTGGAGCCCAGTTCTTAAAGATGTGGACTCTGCCACCTGGGTTTGAATTCTGGCTTTCCATATGACAACTGTGCAGCTTTGAGAAGTTCCTCAACTCCTCTGTGCCACTGTATCTCCAACCTTAAATGGGGACAATTTATTTCAGTACAAGCAACACAATGTGTAATGATCCAATTAGAATAATGGCATACTCATCAGGTCAAATATTTGTTTCTTTGTGTTAAGAACAATCAGCATTCTCTCTCCCAGCTGTTTTGCAGTATGCAATTAGCTGTCAGCTAGAGTTAGCCCATTCTGTAGAACATTTAAAGTTACTTCTCCTATCCAGCTGCAGACTGTAACTGTAATCACCCTCTCTCCATTCTAGCCCCAACCCACTATTCTACTCAGCTTATATGACATCAAAAAAAAATTTTAGCTTCCACATACAAGTGAGAAGCATAATCTTTGCCTTCTGTGCCAGCTTGCTATGTTACTGTGAATGATGGGATTCCATTCTTTTTATGGCTGAATAATATTCCATTGTGTGTATTTAACATATCTCATGCACATTCCATAACGCTGATTGTTTGAAAAGTGAAAAAAAAATGTCTGATGAATGTTCCTGAGTGGCACCAAAAGTCAAGAATTTATTAAGCTTTTTCCCAGACAAAAACTCAGCTTTCTTAGAAGGAACTATCAATGAGAGAAAACCCAGTTTGTGCCAAGCTACACTCAGATCTGGTAAGCTTTAACCTTGCGGTCCTGCTAGGAGTGATAATGATCATCTTCAAACTTGTTTCGCAGAGGCTGGGCCCTGAATTACAGAGAGTCCCACGGCTGTGGGTAGAGAGTGGGCTGTTGGAGGGGTCTTCAGTATCGCCTGCAAGTTGCTGATGACCTTGGCCTTGCATTCCTTGCTAGGTGCCCTGTCCCTGGACACCATCTCCCTTACTGAAACATTCTCCAAGCTTAGCGCCCTCACAATGATGCTGAGACCCACACCTCTGCTTTACTCCCATATTACCTATTTTTCTCCTTATGAACTTTATACAGTTGTTTTCTTTCACCTGACCTGTGCTATGGTTTGAATGTGGATTGTCCCCCAAAAGCCTTATGTATTTAGCTGTAGTGGGATAACTGTGGAACCTTGTGCTGTTGGGCAGTAGGCCTGGCTGGAAGGGGTGGATGTTTGGGGTTTTACCTGGAGAGGTGTGTCAACTTGTTGAGATGGGGGGGGGGGGGGAGCACCCAGGGCAAATCGTTCAAGTGCGTGTTGTTGACTTGTAGGCCAGGAAATGCAGGAGAGGCGCCCACCCTGCGTGTGGGGAACCTAACCAGCAGCTTGAACTAAATAAAGGAAGGAAGAAGAAACAGCTTCTCCCTGGGAAAGCTCTGGCCTTGCCTAAGTCTCCAGATGTCCACTTTGTTTCTGTGTCACCTGGCTTCTGTCTGCAAAGCTGTGAGCAGCTCTCCAGCCTCTGGCATGTGCTTTCATCGTTGCCAGCTGCGCGTGATCAGATGATATGAGACCTTCTGAAACTGTGAGTTCAATAAATCTTTCCTCCCTTATGTTGGGGATATCAGGTATTTTGTCCCAGCAATAAGTAACTAAGACAACTTGCAATAATGTTTTTTTTTTTTTAAATAAAGGAGATGCTCTAGGGAGGTTTACATATGTCCTGGATAACATTTTAACCATTTATTTGAGCACAAGTAAGCATTTCTCTGGGCTGGACGTGGCAGGGCTGGGAGGCTCAGTACTCAGAGCCAGGAATCTGACTCCTAGGTCAACTTTGCCTATAGTAGTTGACCTACCCAGGTCAGATGGTAAATTTTCGACGCCCGTTTCCTCTGTGTAGAATGACAATAGCTTCACTTACCTCACAGAGTTGTCATGAGAATCAGATGAGACGTGCCCAGCATCTGGAGCAGCACACGGCCAGCTTTCCACCCACGCCAGTGACTGTGCTACGTTCCACGCCAGTTGCTGATACTGCTGGTCCCCACCACTGCCAGCTCTGGGGCTGCTCTTCAGAAACTCCACCTCCTCCTTTGTCTTCCTGGAGATACAGATGTCTAGGTGAGTCTGGAAGTTTGAAAATAATAAGCCATGGAGAGGATATCCTTTTTTCAATGAAAAAAAAATCACAAAAAAGCTTATGATCCCGTGCAGAAAGATTCTTAATAGTTAATGGATTGAAATGTGAGCAAGGTGCATTCTCAAAACAGTAGCCACAGAAGTAGCATGAAAACCAAGAGAATCTGGCATCTTTTGCCACGAGGAGAGAGGACTGAGAAGATTGGGCAGCGGTGATTGCTATGGAGGAATAAGGGAAATGAAACTTATCTTTTGTATTTTACATAGGGATGCTGCTGTGACTTCAAGGTGCACAGTGAACTCTCAGGGGATAAAACCCAGACAGGAGGACTTTGGGGATGAGCGGTCCCTGAGGTTAATTCTCAACAGAGATTAAGGCCACCTGCTGCATAGAGGGTATCCCAAAGGACACCGACCTCACCAAGACCCGGGAATAGTTAATGAAAGACAAGAAAGTCCACAGGCAGGTGCTGATATGGTGGACCAAGGACGAATCAAGGATTTTGTGATTCTCTTGGCCTTTTCCTCATCATGACAAGAGACCTGCTGCAGCTATGGTCATCATGTCTCTCTGTCACTCAGATGAAGGAGGAAGAGAGAGATGGAAGGGGCAGAAACCCATGCACATCTTAGTCTGCGTATGAGAATCGATTCCCCAGCCCCTGCAGATACTAGGATTCAAAGAGGTTCAGGTCCTGTTTCCCAATCAGCACAGTGTTTGCATAGCAACTGTGTATTCTGTATACTTTAAATCATCCCTCACTTAAACCCATGCGGTGTAGTTGCTGCAGTGAACAGCTTAGGAAATAATGACAAGCATCAAGTAAGTCACTGTTGCACACAAATACAAAACTTTTTCCTGAGTACTTTGGATTCTCGGTTCATTGGATCTATGGATTTGGAACCTGTGGAAGTGAGGGTTGACTGTATGTAACAGAATACTGTCACTCCTGTTTCCTGCAAATCAGGCTGTTCTTGGTAGGAATGGAGAGCAGGTATCAGGTGAGACGTTGCTTGTGTCTGTCACACATGACTTGATGCAAAAAGGAAGGCAGTGTCTTTCCACACGCTCCTGTATTTGCCTGGCAGGAGACCGGGGCAGTGTACCGGAGCCTGGAGCATCAGGGGTTCTTCTCCCCAAAGCTGAGGAAGCCTGTGTGTGTCTAATTAATGAGGTGAAGGTCTGAGTCCTGCTGCTCACGTGGTGCTGTGTTCTATGGGCCTGAAACACTCCTACATCCCTTGTGGGTTTCTAAGACACAACTGGGCAGCCACTCTGCTTTTGCTATTCACTTCCATGTAGGAGAGGATTTTATTTAAAAGATGAAGTAATTGCGTGCTTAGATTTGTTGCACACAGAGGGCTCACGTGGAACTACTAATGGCACAGTTAGCCTCATTAACCTTTGGAAGTTCCCTGGGGCTCGAGGGCTTAGCTTAGTGGTTGGAGTGCTTGCCTAGCTTGTTTAAGGCTCTGGATTCAATTCCTTAGGACATAAAGATTAGCCAGGTGTGGTAGTACGCACCTTTAATCCCAGCATTTAGGAGGCTGAGGAAGAGAGATTGCTGTGAGTCCGAAGCCAGCTTAGGCAATATAGTGAGCTCAGGAGCAGCATGGACTATAGGATAACCATGTCTCTTAAATTAAATTATATTAAATCAAATTTAAAAGTTCCCCACCAATGACTTGTGCAGCAAATCAGAAAAAAAGGTTTACAGAAATTCAAAGGAACAGTACCAACTAGAGACATAAGCTGCACTTCAGTGATTTGGTTCTAGTTTGCAGTGTTGTGTGTTTTTGTCTTTGTTTGTCTTGGGATTGATCTTAGGGATCCCTGGCTACATTAGAAAACATGGGCCACATACACGGTGATGGGGCAAAGCCAGGGCCCACTGGTTTGCTTTCCTCAGGGAGAGACGAACTTTGCACCTTTGAATGACCGGAGGCTTTTTGGCATTTCCAGCAAGTAACATGTTTGAAAATGAAGGTCCACCCTCTGTGCTGCAAGAAAGCATATTAACACAGGGGGTTCTACTGGTGCAGGTAGCCCGGTGGAATTAGAATCAAACGTGCCTTTTCTCTGCAGCAGATCAGGATCTGGTTGGCCTTGAGGCCTTGCAAAGCCCTACTGCAACGGAGATAGCAGGTGCCCAGTGTCAGGTGTTCCATGAGAGCCTGCCAACCCATCACAGCTGAGTCTCCATTCTCCTGGCTGCTCTAATGATCCAGAGGCTTCTACCAGCTTCTCCATCCCCTTGCTCAAGAAGCTTCTCCTCCCCTGGAGGGAAAGGGGAGGGTCCTGCTCCTCCTACAAAGCTGGGAAAGGGACTAAAGCTCTCTAAGCCCTTCTTAGCAGATGAAAGCCGACCCAATGGGGAGGGACCACATGGACAGTAGACTGCCACTTAAAGCACTTGGAACACCAAGTACATGAGGATCCTCTCCTAAGAGCTGAAATTCCAACCCTGTCCCAGTTAATTTTTGTCTCCTGTGAGCATTTTCTTTCCTTAAACCAGCTAGGTTTCTTTTGGCAGTGGGAGCGGCCAACCAGTTGTTCTGTGATGCTTGCCACAAGACGTCAAGACGTCACCTGCCCTGATGGATATATGTGGCTCTCTCCATTTTCTGTCAAAGCCTTTGTCTCAGTTTACTTTCCGTTGCTGTGACTCGATACCTGACATCCACAAATTTAGGGGAGCAAAGGTTTATTTTAGCTCAAAGTTTCAGAAGGTCATAGTCCATTCAGGGGCAGCCAGCAGCAATCAAAGTATATGGCAGAGGCAGAGGTGGAGGCAGCTTCTCACATCACAAACAGGAAGGCAGGTTTAGACTCCCCAAGGAAGGCAGGAAGCAGCTTATATATCCTCCCAGGTCTGGGCCCAGAGACTAGCCCCTCCTGGATCCAGGTACAGAAGGTGTGGCCACTACACACTGTTAAACCTAACTTAGGCATCTGTAATCCACCCCTCCAGACTAGGCCCCAATCTCCCAACAGCACATGGTTCCATAGACAATCCATAAAATTCAATCCATAAGACTTTTGGGGAACATTCCAGAGCCACACCACAATCGCCTTCGAGTCACTTTCAATTGAAAGACCGGCCTTGAGATGTGTGGCCGTCATCCAGTTTGGGGCCTTTGCACCAGTTCGTACTTTGTGGTTAGCTTCCTGTGGGGTCTCCTTCCACAGTCTCCTCTCCTTCCCTGAGGTTTCTGCTTCGCACGCTCACACTGTGTACTTTCTGGTCGGGAAGACACTCTCACCCGGAGCTGTGTTATATGTTCTCTCCCAGGTCTTCATTTTCTCCACCTCGGATATCTGAGTACAAATCTGTTTCGTTATCTTTTCGTGTGGCTTGCATCTCCAGCAGGCATTCTTGAATTCCCAAACCATTTGCCTCATTTTGCTTTCCTAGGGCAAAATGAGGAATGGATGGAAAACAATTAGAAGATAATAGAGAACGTAGCTAAGAACCAAGTATGGGCCTCAGGTGTTGCAGATCTCTGGGATGGTGTGGAGTGCGAGGCTGGCACGGAGTTGATGTAATCTGAGCACAGGACGGGTCTTGAGACAGGCTCTCCCAGCCTCCGTTGATCCTGTGACCATTCTTCCTGCCACATCCCATTTCTTTCCCAGTTGTCTACTTGTCCCCTTTCAAAGCCATCACCCATCGTGCTGCCAGGGTGAGCGCTTGCAAAGACAAGGCTTCTTGTCATAAAGCTCTTAGGTACCACTCGTCACAGGGCAGCCCTATTCTTGGGGAGTGGAGAGATAGGGAGATAACACCCCAGCACTGAGGCTTTCAACCCCTGAGTCTGGCTCCACCTGCGCCATGTGCAATCGCTCCCCTTTGCTGACTCACCACACACGCTGCCCCCCAGAAAGCCTCCATTTGGCAGGCTGCCCATTATCCGTTTTGTTTTATTTTGTTTCAGAAGGGAAAGCCAAGCTTATTCGCGCTTACTCCGCCCACCTGCTTGGAAGCACGCGCTGAGAAAGTGCCCGATCGATCGCTTAGGATCTGCTAAAGGCTGAGATTGCGACGCTATGGGACAAGGAAGCCAGCAGGACGCCGGGAGTGTGAGGATCCGAGAGCAGGCGGAGGTCATAGACCAGGAAGAGGAAACCTGGAGGGGCGAGGACACGCCATGCCTCGGAGGCCCTGGCCGGCAGCCCCTCGCCCATGTGTCCGTCTTCTCTGCTCAGCCCCCCAATGGGGTACACAAAGAACCCCCAGACCTAGCGCCTGATGGGAAGCGCTGTCATTTAACTCGCTAATGGGTGGCAGTGCCAGAAGCTGGTGGTCGGTGGGACCCAGTCCGGCCACCTTGGCCTGGATGAACAGGGGTGCTCCTTCCCGGGTAGAGTTCGCGCTGTGCTTACGTCGCAAGAGGGAGGGCGGCCCTGGTGGGACAATCCGCACCACGCAAGGCCGGCTGTGGGTGCGCCTTCCCAAGCTGGCGGCGCGAGTCTGGAACCTGCCGGGAACTGGAGCTCCGGAGCCAAACAGCGGGAAGAGGGAGAGGGGACCAGGACGCCGGGCGACGCCCGGCTGCGCGGGGTGCGGGACGCCGCCGCCGGCCTCCCTCCGCCCCGTCCCCGTCCCCCCGCCCGCGCTCCGCTCCCGACAGCCTTCGCCTGTCCCCCAGCGCCCACCCAGCCCGACTGGCCGCCCCTGCGGCGCGGGGAGGCGGGAGGGGGCCCGCGCCGCCTGGGGGCTGGCGGCGTCCTGTGGCCCCTCGCCCGCCCAACCCCGGGGGACACGCGAGCTGGCGCGCAGCCCTCAGGGGGGACCTGGGCCTGGCGGGAGCCCGGCTCGTCCCGGCGCTGCAGCGGGGAGAGGGCGCCCCTGGGTTCTTACCCCCGTCGCTGCAACTCAGGACCGGGCGCTGGAGACGGGGACCGAGGACACGCGCGCCTCTCCTGCACCCCGAGGGTTCCCGGAGGGGCGACAGTCTGGGGCCTCGACGGGGCGGCCTTCCCGGCGCCGCTGCCCGGGCGATTCGAGCTCAGCGGACGCCCGGGCTGCGCGCGGCCGCTCTGAGTGTGCTGGCAGCAACACCTGGCGGGGTGGGGGGCGGGGCGGCCACCGGCCTCCTCACGGGACAGGGTTTCCTGCGGCCTGGTGTTGACCCCTTTCTCTCACACACACACCCCAATCTGGCTGGGAGATGCTGGGCTCCAGTTTCAAGGTGAGGAAACTGAAACCCAGGGAGGTGTTTTCCCAATGTCATTAGATTAGGGTCTTTTATTTCGATTTATTTTGAGACAACATCTCGCTCTGCAATCCAGGCTATTCCTGAGCTCACTATGTAAGCCAGGCTGGTCTCCAACACAGGCAATCCTCCTGCCTCAGCCTTCTGAGTGCTGGGATTACAAGCATATTCCAGAAAGCCCACTTTATGTGGTGCAGGGGAATAGAACCCAGAGTCTTGCGCTTGCTAGGCAAATGCTTTAATTACTAAACTACACCCTCAGCCCTGTCCCTAATTCTAATAAACCCCTCCTCGCTCCCATCAAGAAAAACCACTGTGTACTGTTCACTCTTGCATATGATTTGAAACCCCGGGCCATATCTTTGAGACACAGTCTTGCTCTATAGTGCAGGCTGGTCCTGAACTTACTAGGTAGCCAGGCTGACCTTGGACTTGGCCTTGGATATGGCCCTTCCCCCAAACACACTCATTCACATCTCACACACCTCTGTGCAGGCACCATGGCAGGCACTGAAGACTTGGCCATTGTGGAAGAAGCCGGGTGCTTGTGGCCGCCCCTGTAGGCTGCCTTCCCAACTGAGTTCACAGCTGCCTGCCACACAGTGTGCAGAAGCCTCTAAGTCAGGCGTTCCCAAGTCCCAGTCCCTGGGCAAGATGACAAATAAATAGGAAGCAAAAGTCTGCCTTCTGTCAGCGCACTCCTGACAGGTTGTAAAGACGCTGCTGGAGGAGAGGAGGCGGAGCTTCGCTCCAGGTCCCCTCCTGGTACTGCCAGTCATTTCAGAGCTATCCTCCAATAACCTGCTGTATAATTTGTACTGATTCTCCCACCCCCACCTTCGGAGAATGGTCTTCAACTAAACCAGTTCTTGTGGTTAAAAAGTTTGAGGACCCGAGCTGAGGGTGTAGTGGAGTGGAAAGAGAGAGCACTTGACTAGCAAACACAAGGCTCTGGATTCCATTCTCCGGCACCCCATAAACAGTGTGTGTGGTGCATGCCTGTAATCCCAGCACTTGGGAGGCTGAGGCAGGAGGTATTCTGTGAGTTCAAAGCCAGCCTGGACTACATAGTAAGTTCAGGATCAGCATGGACTACAGAGTGAGACCCTGTCATGAAAGAAAGAAAGAAGAAAGAATAGAGAGAAAGGAAGAAAGAAAATGATGGATTCATGAACAAGGAAACGCAAAAGCCAGGCCTCCTAGGATTATCTAACTTGGCACTGCATGAAAGGATTAAGCAGAAAAGCCGGGTGTGGCCTGCCACACCCGTAATCTTAGCTCTCAGGGAGTCTGAGGCAGAAGCAAAACTTGGCTCAAGCCAAGCAATTCAGTGACTTTGTGAGACCCTTTCTCAAAATCAAATCTACACAATGGGAAGGTGA
>PVKB01007667.1:0-29841 GCA_004027205.1 Ctenodactylus gundi
CCCCCCCCCCCCCCCCCCCCCCCGCCACTGTCTAATTAATGGAAAGGCTGGCGCATTTTGTTTTTGCAGGGCTTCTTTCTGCATCCCAGTCCAGTCCCTATTTCACACCCTCATTACTTTATCTTAGGTTTTCCCAGTTCACCAATTCCATGGTTCCTGACCTTCAGCGCCTCCTCTCTCCAGTCTTCCAGATTGACCTTCTGGATGGAAGTTTTGATCCTGTCACTCCCTTGTGTAAAAATCTTTGCTGATTTCTTTACTGCTAGATAGTACCACACAGGAGAAGCTCTACTCTCTGATTAGAGATTAGGAGCCCTTTATATGCAGCCACTGAGAATAGGCTCTTACCCCAAAGAACTCTCAGTCCCAAAGAGGGGCTATGGGAGCCAAGGTAGGGTTTATAAAGGTAGATACCACAAGAATGGGAAGGATCACAGGAATTCGATAGAGGATGATAACACCCTGTGTAACTAACAGTTACTCAAGATTTTTGCTTTGTGCTTGATTTAAGACTAGATTTCCAATAACAGTCTAGGGGGACAGGAGGAGGTCAGCAGAGAGTAGGTAAGTCACTGGGTCATGGGGTCATGAGGCAGCTACATAGCAGGGAGTGACTGGGGCAAAGAGAGTGTCAGGGAGAATGTAAAATGATAGAGCTCTTGCCACTTGAGAATAAGGCCAAACTGTCTGGTTACTTTTATTTTATGGCACCAATCTCCAACATATTTCCCATTCTTTTTCATTCATACAGAAAAAAGTTAAATTCTTGTTATTTCTGAACATGAGCGCCAACTAGTGGTAGCAGTGGCACACTGTTCAAGGTAAAGATGGTGGATAGAGAAAGGTGAAAGGGGGAAGAGGGATAAAGGTCATAGCATTGCGATAAACTTGGCCCTGAGCTGATTCCTTAGATCTTATCGGGAAGAGTGTGCATCCAGCCAAGAGGAAAAGGCAGGGGGGAGGGACCTGCGACTTAGGGATTTAAATTGTCATCCACCATATTTTCCATGTGCCTTCCTTCACTTGCATGTGGGAAGGTCACTCTTTTTGTGAAAAGATAATTAATGCCTCATATTCTGTCATCCATGTCTCCCATGTCCATCCTTTGTTTGAACAGGAAAACTCCAACAAGTTGTTTATAATGTGAATAACACAATAGTCCTTATGTCTTTGTTTTTTCTTCCTACATGCTGTTTTTTCATTTTATTTTATTTTGTATTTTGAGATAGAGTCTTACTCTGTAGTCCAAGCTGGTCCTAAACTCACTATGCAGCCCAGGTTGGTCCAGAACTCATGGCAGTTTTCCTGCCTCAACCTCCTTAGTGCTGGGACTATAAGCATGTGCCACCTCACCCAGGTTTTTCTTTAATTGAAGAGAACATCATTAACTTATAAATAACTATCCCTGTAACTATTTTGGTATATAAATATATTTTACAAAAAATGAAACAACTCTACATGTTATTCTATAGAAGCTTCTAAAATTAGATGATAGTCTTGTGCATGTCAGTAAACACATTGCTATAATTAAAATTTTTAATAGTTGCATTGCATTTCCTAGGCTGGTATAATAAACTGATCTACTGTTGTAATTTAGATTGTTTACAACTTTTTGCTCCTTGAGATGTACCTCAATGAATATCACTGAACTAAGTCCATGTAGATTAGGAAGAATTCTCAAATGTAAAATTGGCAGAAGAAAGAGTAGCCTTTTTTTTAAAAAAAACCTATTATTCTTGTCAGTTAGGAAAATAACATATTTATTAGTTTGGAGTGCCTCTGTACTTTTTTTTTTTTTTTGATTGAACATTGAACCCTGGGTCTTCATGTTGAGCTACCTTCCATTGTTTATTCAAAGACAGAATCTTGCTGAGTCTCTAGGTTACTCAGGGTGGGGTTGAACTTGTGAGCCTCCTGCCTCAGCCCCCTAGAATGCTGGGATTACAGGTATGGGCCACCATGCCTGGCTAATATGTTTTTCTTAATATGCATGTCTAATATGTAATTGCTTGTTAACATCTTAAGATGGATCATAGTAACATGTTTATTTTTGATTTGCATTTGTACTTGCCAGTACACCTGTTAGAAAGGCTCATAGGCGTTCACCTGTCCAAACAGAGGATGGTCATGGGAGGCACGGATGACAGAATATGAAGCTTTAATTATCTTTTTTTGCAAAAAAGGGTGACCTTCCCATGTGCGAGTGAAGGAAGGCACACGGAAAACATGGTGGATGGCAATTTAAATCCCTAAGTCGCAGGTCTCTCTCCCGGCCTTTTCCTGTTGGCCGGATGCACAATCTTCCTGAGAAGATCTAAGGCATTGGCTGAGGGCCGAGTTTACCACAATGCTATATGACCTTTGTCTCCCTCCTTTCCCCTCCCACCTTTGTCTGGTCACCTCCTGGTCAGGTAAAGCTCGCGGAAATGTAAGGAGCCATCTTTACCTTGAATAATGTGCCATGCTAGGTGGCGCTCACACACAACGTTTTTTCTTGTTGCTGTTTATTTCTCTCATCTAAAAGCTTTTGTGTGGTATTTCATTGTACAGCTGCATTGTGATTTTTAGAAATACTTCTCCTATTTGTGATTACGTATCTTCCCTTTATCAGGAAACGTCTATCTTTGCCTGTGTCTTCTCAGTCAGAGCCAAGTTCATGTATACTGTATCCAGGGACTGGGGAATCTGGGAAAGCAGTTTCCTCCCTGCGGTTGCATACATTACTAACTGGGACAGCACAGTGTCACTTAGCAAGAAAAAGGTGGAAGACCTTGGGCGGGTACAGCCTGTGCGAAGAGTTTCTGGAGAGTTCTTTCCCTTTGAGAGTATCAGTGGACAACGTTTGATGCCATAGACTCATGGTAATGGATTGCCTCCCAGGAAAGTAGTCACAAGTAGAACTAACTGTATAAAGTCTAATTCTCCTTGTGCGCCTGACATCTACTGATGTGACTGTGTGTAGCTGAGTAAGAACTTGGAATAGTTACTAGGAGCCCAGTCAGTGCCCTGTTAGTAGACCGCTTTCAGGTTCTCTGATGGTGAGTCACATGGAATGAAAGGCTCAGCTGTCACTATTGGCCCGACCTTGTCCTCTTGCTCTTTTTGTCCTTCTGCATAAGCTTAGTGCAGTCTTAGTCAAGAAAACTTTGTCAAATAAGTGTTCAAAAATTATTTTGGAATCCACGTGGGAGGGCAAATGATTTATGACCCAATTCTAAAAAGATTCCAAGTAACAAAACTCTTAGTTGAAATCCTTGTGAAACCCATACCCTTGAAGACTCATTTGGTCTAGTGAGCTAACTTAAAAGAGATAGAGGGACCATTTTATCTTGTTAAAAATTTGGGGCTGTCACATTGTGTCCAGTAATGTGAGGCTTGGAAGATTCTGAGATTATAGTGAAATTTTCATGTTAGTGGTGCTTATTAAAATAGGATATAATTTGCGATAATGCATGCAAGTCTATGTATGTTTTACTATTTTGCCTCTAGGATTGTAATTCACATTAGGATAACAAATAATTTAAAGCTGCCCAGAAAAAACATACTCCAGATTACATATGTCAGTTCCTAATAAAAAGCATAACTGTCAGTGCCTATTTGTGTGAATGATGCTCATGTGAGCCAAAAAATCTCCTCCTCTACTTTCTGAGAATTCACAACTCAATGTTAAGAATATTTCTTGCTGATATGAATTTAGCTATCAGAAATTGAGGATAGAGATTTAATTCAAGTAAATCTTTAAAAAGCCATTTTACTAAGAGTTTGAAATCTATAAGGAATGTTGTCTTCTGTGTTCTGCCCGACTTCTGGTTCTTTTCCAGGGGTTAGGTCATAAGGCATAAAACCAAACTGCAGATTTCTTGGATCCATTGAAAAGTATCTGAGTTCACAGTACAAAGACTGTCAGTTCTTTGTCTCTCCTCCCCAACGTCCACTTTGATGCTAGGGATGAAACTCAAGGCCTTTGCGCTATGCTACATCACAAGCTCAGTTTCTTTTTTCCTGATTATGAGACAGGTCCCATGAAGTTGCCCAGGATGGGCCCAGACATTTGTGATTCTTTGCCTCAGCCTACCAGAGTGCCTGATTATGTTCCTGCACCACCTGGCTGGGTTTTGTAAACTTTTCTCTCTCTGGAACTGATTTTATGACTTTGAAGACACTTCATTAGTATTTGAGATACCGTGCCCTGGCTCTGCAGGCAGCCCCAGCCGTTGTTCTTCCCTTGAGAAGTTAGTAGTTCCATGGGGAAGAGAGCCATTTTACATAAACAGAGCTGGAATCCAAAGGGAAATTCAGAATAACTAACGTCAGTAATCATTTATTTGTAGCTTTACATACGACACTTCTTGTAGACATCCAGAAACAAGGAAGTTGCTGGTTAATTTTGATCCAGAAAATTTGGAAGTTGTATGGGAAACTAAGTGTATGATAAAAATGAAATTGGATATTCCGGGGCAGGCAGAGTGACTAGTAAGATCTGAAGACAAAGTGGAAGCAGACAAACTGCCTTTGCAGGTGAGACTGAAGATGATTTCTTATTATTTTAGAAGGAGTTGGGGGGTTTTTTGGTGCAAGAAAATACATTCTTGCAGGTAAGCTGACACTGAGGAAATATTTGTTACCATGTTGATTTTTGATAGAATTGAAATACTGCCTTAAGAACAAAAGAAAAATTGGGAATGGAAAGTATAAAGTAAGAAGAGGATCAGAAATGAGATTTCGATTTCTAATAACAAGTGATGAAATAGCAAAAATTAAAAATTTTCTTATTTACACCCTGATTAAGTACATTAAGCTTTATAATATATTTAATCTTAGGATACTAATAAGGTATAATTAAGAGAAAGCGAGGTTTCTATAAAAAGAGACAAGTGGAAATGATTTTTTAACATTGAGGTGGTACAGTGAAGCTTTATTTCAATTCAGTTTCAATAGTGGGTGAACTAAACTTTTTATAAGTGAAAATGGTTAGACAAAGACACATTCAAAAATGATATGAAAGGTCTATCAAAATATATCCAAATCTTAATGCATAGTTTCTAAAAGAAGTAACGTCAGTTTCATTGAAAAGCTTTCTTTAGAAAGGCTGTGAATATATATTTTGAGAATACAAGAAGTTATACAAGTGCAAAGACATCCTAGTGTATTAATAACAGCAAAGACTGGAATCTGAATTTGATAATATAAACCTGGTTAAATATGTGTCATAAGTATACAGAAATTAATGGAATGGCTGATTATTCAGTGAGAGAATTCTACTTGCTTTGGTTCCAAATTAATTAACTGCTTGTATAATCCATAACATATCAACTAAATGAAGATTCGTCCTGTTTCATGTTGGGCAGAATTACATGAACACAATTTTCAAAATGTCATATTTAAATCTCTTGAATCAATTAAAGTTCTTATATTGACATAAGGACAAGTTGGTAGTGAAATTCTTTTGGAAACAAATGCAACAAGAATACTTGAAATTTTACCCCAGTAGAAATTATAGTAAATTAAAAATTACAGTTGTATTAATGCTTGACTTAAGCTTAAAAGCAAAAATATGAGTATTAGAATAAAGGTTCCAGAAGTTTCTTAAGGTGATAGCTTTATTTAAATATGATCACATACCATACAGTTTGCTCAATTAAAGTACAGTTAAAACTAGGTCTTGTGGCCCAAGTCCGCAATCCCAGCTTCTCTGAGAGGCTCAGACAGGAGGGTCACAAGTTTGAGGCCAGCCTGGACAGGTTAGTGACTTAGTGAGACCGTCCTCAAAAATACAAATGGGTCAAAGGGGAAATTTATTTCCAATCTTTTGAGAGACTTCCATACTGCTTTCTATAGCAATTGTACCAGTTTACATTCCCACCAACAGTGCAAGAGGGCTCCTTTCTCCCCACAACCTCTCCAGCAGTGATTTCTGTTTGTGTTCTTGCTATAGGCCATTTTCTCTGGACTCAGATGGTATCTTAGGTATGTTTTGATTTGCATTTCTTTTATGGCTAAGGATGTTGAATATCTTTTCATGTATTTATTGGCCATTTGAACTTCATCTGTGAACTGCTTAATCATTTCTTTTGCCCATTTTTCAATTGGGTCTTTGAGTTTGAAGGGTTTCCTTTTCTTCTGTTCCCTATCCAAGGTATTGGTGGTTAACATTTTTTATGAGCCTCCTACCTAAGGTACTGGTGGTGAATATTTTTTCCCAGTCTGTTGGGTCTCTTTTTACACTGTTGATAATTTCCTTTGCCATAATCCAATTTTAATTTGACATAATCCCATTGTTAATAATGGGGCTATTTCTTTTGCTTTTGGTGTCTTATTAAGAAAGTGTTTGCCTACACCTGTGTCTTTTGGATATTTGCCTAATTTGTCTTCTAGAAGGTTCAGTGTTTCACTTTTAATGTTTAGGTCTTTGATCCACTTTGATTTGATTTTGGTGCATGGTGACAGGTATGTGTATAGATTCATTCTGAAAGAGTTTAAAACAACACATAACAGAGATACATGTATGCCCGTGTTCATAGCAGCACAACTACCAATAGCTAAAATGTGGAAAACACCAAAATCCCCATCAACAGACCAATGGATACACAAATTGTGGTATTTATACACAATCAATACTACTCATCTATGAAGACAGATAGGTTGGAGGCTTTTGTAGGTAAATGGGAACAACTTGAGCTCATCATGCTTAGTGAAGTGAGTCAGAAGCAGAAGGTGAAATATGGAATGGTTTCTCTGATATGAGAAACTCAGATCTCAATTATTTCATGGAACTTAACGTGAGAAGTAATGGGAACTGGGGGTCAGTGGGGGAGGGTCAAAAGGAGAGAGGGGCAGAACTTGTAACTTTGCCACGATATGTATATGCACAAAATGCTCAAGACCAATGTAAACTTTAAGTTTTGCACTTATACATATCAATAAAATGGGAAAAATCACACATGGGCTGGGGATCTAGCTCAGTGTGATGGCCCTGTGCTCCATCCCCGGTACCCCAAAGAAGTATACGATGAAAAGGTTTTAGTGTATCACAAAGTGAAATGACTGACACTGTGATAAATTATACAACATTTTCTTTTTCCCCAGAAAGAAACCTTGTACTCATTTACACTCCTCAATCCCCTTCAACCCTCCCTGCACCCTGCCCCAAGAAACCGCCAGCCTGCGTCCTGTCTCTGGACATCTCATACACATGGAATCACATAATACATCTTTTACAACGGGCTTTTTTTGCTTAGTGTTTTCAAAGTTTGTCCATGTTTTGTTTTGTTGTTTAATGTGTCAATAGATACTTCCTTTTGGTGGCCAAATAATTACTCCATGGGACCTGTCGTGCCACATTGGGGTCATGTACTCAGGAGATGGACGTTTTGGGTTCTTTGCACCTTGTAGCTGTTGTGTGTCATGCTGCTGTGAACATTTGTGCACACACCTTTGCATAGACACATGTTTTCCTGGTCTTGGATGTGTATATATATCTAGGAGTAAATGTACTGGGTTTCAGTGTGGCGACCCTGTGTTCAGTCTTCTGAAGCGCTGCCGGGACATTTTCCAAAGCTCCTGCAGTGTCTTAAATTCCCAGCAACCATGGATGAGGCTTCTCTGTATCCTTATAATACATGTCATTGTGTTTCATTTGAGCCATCCTGCTGAGTGCAAAATGGTGTTTCACTGTGGTTTTCATTGCATTTTACTGAGGGCTGATGATACATCTTTTTTGAGACTTTGGCTGCTTGTAGATAGATTTTTTTTGAGAAATGCCTGTTTATATCCTTTGCTCATTTAAAAACTTTCTTCTTATAGAACTGGAGATTGAACTAAGACCTCCACACTGAGCTACAGCTCCAGGTCTTTTTATTTTTTTGTTTTGAGAGAGGATCTCACTAAATTGCCTGGTGGGGACTCAGACTTGTGATTCTCTTGCTTCAGTCTCCCAAAGTTGTGGGATTACAGCCATGCAACATTGCATCATCCAGCCAGGGCTGTCTTTTTCATTTTTAATTTGCGATAATCTTTACTGATATGAGTCCGTTTACAGATACGTAATTTGCAAAATTTCTCCCCCATTCTAAGAGTTGTGTTTTCATGATGACTTTTAAAATAACAAATATTTGAAGTTCCATGGTGTTGTTAATTCACCCATTTGTCTTCTGAGTTTTAATGCTACATTTGCCTAATGTGAGGTCGCAGTCATTTGTGATTGTGTTTTCACATTTACCAAAACAGTATATGATTTTTTCAGGGAAGAAGAAAAGAAAAACTCACTGGAGTGTTGGCATTGTGGAAATTGGGTTAAGCATTTTTTAAAAACTCTAGGTTTTTGTATTGGCTAGTTGTGACTTTGGAGAATGAGGGGGTCAAAGTTCTATTAGAAATTTTGTAGTGTGTCTTGCAGAATTTCAATTAGCATTGATGTCATGAAAGTCAAAGTCAACTGCTGTGTGTCGAGTATAAGTAAAACTTCAAGTACAGCTAGCAGATAAAGAGGAAAGAAATCAAAAATTTTGAAAATATTAAGTGAAAGTTAAAACAGTGTATTATTAACTTGGGAAAGAAGAAACTTCACTGTACATCTCTTACTGTATAGTATAAATTATAAATTGATCATCCAGATTCAGCTCTAAAAATTATCCAAATAGAAAAGTTTACTAATTCTAATTGTGTTGGAGAAGCTAAATTTATCTAGATTCAAAAATCAACTTTAATTATGGAAAAAGATAGCCTTTAACAAATGGTGTCGGGAAAATTGGTAATTCACATGTAGATGAGTTTATATCTGCATCTTTCACCCTGTACTAAATCAAATGAAACTGGATCAAGAGACCTAGGAATGAAAACTAACACTGAGTCTGCTGGAAGATAAAATAGGGAAAGCTTGTGAAGACGTAAGAATAGTCAAGGGTGCTCTGAACAGAATCCCAGTTGCATAAGAAATAACACCAAGAATCAACAAATGACGTTGTGTCACACTGAAACACTTTTGTACAGCAGAGGAAACAACCAGCAAAGTGCAAAGAGAGCTACAGAATGGGAAAAATGTTGATACATATTTCTGAGACAGAGAGCTCATATCTGGAATACATAAAGGCTTAAAAAATTAGACCCAATCAAAAAAATGAGTAATTATACCAGGTCTGCTGGCACAGTGCCATCATTCTAGCACTCTGGGAGGCTGAGGCAGGAAGATGGCAAAATCGAGTCCAGCCTTGGCAACATAGTGACTTTGTGAGATACTGTCTTGAAATGATAGATAGATAGACAGACAGACAGACGAATAGGCTGGGAATGTAATTCAGTATGAAGGTGCTGGGTAGGATCCTAGTACTATTTTTTTAAAAAAGAAGAGTCGGGCTGGACAACAGGTAGAGTACTTGTGTAGCGAGGAAAAGGCCCCGAGTTCAGTTCCCCAGCACCACAAAAACCGACTGTGGTGGCACAAACCTGTAATCCCGGCACAAGGCAGGCTGTGGCAGGAGGCTTGCCGTGAGTTAGAGATCAGCCTGAACTACATAATAAGTTAAGGACCATTCTGGCCCACAGAGTGAGACCATGTCTCAAAAAAAATTGAAATGAATAGATAGCTTCAAAAGAAGTACAAAGGACCAGTCAGCACATGAAAAAAAAAATGTTCATTATCTTAGGCTGGTGGAAGAAATGCAAATCAGAACAACACTGAGATCATTTGGCTTTCAGTAAGAGTGATTATCAGGAAGAGCTCAAAAACCATCAAATGCTGATGAGTTTATGGGAAAAAATGGAATCCTTCTACATTATTGATTGCTCTGTAAATTAGTACATCCACTGTGGAGACCAATATGGAGATTTCCTCACAAAACTAAGAAGAGAAATTCCTTTTGCCCTAGCTCCATTTCTTCTGGGTATCTTTCCAAAAGATTTAAAGACATCACATTGCAGTCGTAATGACTCACAGCTCACAACAGCTAACTCTTGGAAGGGGTCTACATGCCCGTCAACAGACAGAAAAGGAAATTGTAGTATAGACGCAGAATGGAGCAGCAGTGACACATAAAGGACAAGTGTATGCTATTTGTATGAGGAAGGATGCACTTGAGACATACTGCTAAGTGTTATAAATCTGACACAAAAAGATTAACTAGTGCCTGGTTTCTCTGATATGAGAAACCTCAAATGTAAATGATTTAAAAAACAAAATAAAAGAGATGATAGGAAACAGGGAGGTAGACTTTGGGGGAGAAGAGGAAGTAAAAATGGCGTGATGTGTACATGTACTAATTCCTTAAGATGAATGCAATTATTGTGTATTGCAGACATACGCTAAAAATAGCTATAGGGAGAAAGAAGACTGATGTATCAGTAATAAATTGGATATGTTTTGGCTGACGGTGTAGCTCAGTGGTTAAAATGCTTACCTCGCAGGCACAAGGCTGTCGATTGTAATCCTCCCACACAACATAAAATTAGCTGGGCATGTTGTAAACACCTGTATTCCCAGCATTCAGGAGGCTGATGGGGGAGGATGGCTGTGAGTTTGAGACCTGAGCTACACTGTAAGCTCAGGACCAGCCTGGACTGCAGAGCAAGACCCTGCCTCAAAAAATACATAAATAAAGCAAATAAATAAAGTGAATATGTTTCAGCCTGTCAGACAATAATGACCAAAGATGGAGAAATGCGTAAGAATAGGTAACACAAAAAGATAACTCCAAATAATTTAAAATAACATCTAGAAAGAGAAGTAGTAAGTAGGAAAATTAAGCTCTAGAAAGCACCAGTTATCTGTTGTTATAAGGGAATACTCAGATCGGTTGTGGATGTTAAAGTGTGGTACATCAGTTTCAATTAAGATGAGCAGCCCCTGCAATAGTAGGACCCTGAGGAAACAGATGTGGGGATCCTTCCTGTGAATCAAAGCGTGACTGGCGCTTTAGAGTGAACTAAAATTGAATATACCACTTTGACCTTCTGCAGTTTTACAGTGATTTGTGTTGGGAAGTACCCTCTGTGTGTGTCCAATGTCATGACCCCTAAAATGAAAAAGGTCAGTAATGCTGAAAGTTTACGTAGATTTCCTGTTATTTAAAATTAGCTACCAGTTCTACAGATTGTGGACCTTGGATCACCCACTGTTGCCTAGGCATTCTGTCTTTCTTTATAGTTCTGTTTTTGTGTGTGTGTGTGTGTGTGTGTGTGTGTGTGTGTGTGTGTGCGGGTGCATGTGTGTGTCTATGTGTGCGCATGAGCATGCATGCTCCAGAGTGATTTCTTGTATAAGTTTTGTTGCCTTTAAGGAATAACTAAATCTAAATTGGGAACACTTTTTTTTTTTAAATTGAGAGTTGATTTCTTGACAGCCGAAGATAATTTAAAACAAAATTTCATCTTTATTAGACGTAATGATGGGAGAATATAATTAAGGAAATATAACTGGTAATATATGCCAGAAATAAGCTATTTTCTATAGTGCACGCTCCTGTCAGTGATGAGAGCTGTTTTCTCTGTTCCTAGGTGGAATCTGTGCTGAGACAGGGCTCACCATTTTAACATGGCCATCTTTAATGCTGGAAAGCTTCTTTCAGGAAGTGGAATCAGTTTTGGATGTGTTCAGTCAACTTCTAAGGAAGGTAAAATGGATCAATTTTTTTAAAAGCTGCCTATGTTAATGCTTAGGGCATAAATAAGGGTTTGATTACACATAGGAGCTCTTTAAACGGTGTTACTTTTAACTAAATATTAAGTGAAAAAAATAGTTTTCTTTCTTTTACTGATTTTTTAAAAAATCTCAGTTTCCTTGTTCTTATCCCTGAGTTATTCTGCTTTTCATATAGTAAAATGATGGTGCAGCTCCGCACTGTAGGTGAAAAAATGAGTAGCTGAGCCTGCCGAAGATGACAGAGTGGAGGGCTATGGTGCTTCCGGTGTTCACTAGGCAGAGTTCACTGTGGTCAAGTGAAGTGTTGATTGTGACATGTTTGCTGCAGAGGCCATGAATTTCTCTTCCGATGTCCTAGTTTGTCTGTTGTGGTAATAGTGTGATACACAAACTCAGAGGCCTTAAGATTTGGATAAACCTGGACAGTAGTCTCTGCTTTTTACTAGTGATGTGTTTCTCTCAAGGTTTTCTGACTTCTCTGAGTCTTGGGTTTATATCTAACACACTAAGATTTTAATGCTTCCGGTGTTGGGTGGAGGATCAAAGGAGATAATGTGTGTGAGATTGTAGCACATGATGAATCTACCACGTTGTTATGCCAAGATCACGGGGACCCCAAAGACCACCAGGAGACTGAAGCACGTATGTAAAATCAAAGAGCCTTTACACAGCAGATCTGTGCAGAGAGCCCAGAACAATGGCTGAGCAGGTCTTTTATGGAGTAAGGGAAGGAAGGAGCGGTTACAGTGAGCATGACATAGGTACAGCATCATACAAATACCAATCACAGTTATGTAACACCCATGGTAACAACATTGACCATTCAGAATTCGTGGAGAGTCCTTCATATCTGGCGGGACCCAATCATGACTTTTGAAAGTCTTTTGAAAATGACCAATTATAAGGTGAGCTCAAAGGGGCCCACATGGGGGTTTGGGCAAGCTGCTCGTGATTGGCTAGTTAATACAAAGTAACTATAGTCTCCAGACCTCAGCTCAGACCTCAGGAATGCCAGATATCCTTTTCAGCCTTTCCTGATTGGCTAGTCTGCGGGTGGTCTGAGGGTGGCTTCAGCCTTGAGCAATATGGGTTTTCCTGGAACTGCCTTACTATTCTGAGAAACTGAAACTCTGGCCTACTTGCTTTTCTGAAGGGTCTGAAGCCTGTCATGGAGTTTGTTTATCTTGGTTTTTTCACACATGCCTGTCTTCCATCACACATCTGTAATTCAGCACATGCCTGTAATCCACCCCTCCAGACCAGGCCCCCATCTAACAGCACATGGTTCCATAGATAATCCGTAGCATCCAAATACATGAGGCTTTGGGGGGCCATTCCAGATCCAAATCACTATAGTCATCTTCTAAGTATGAATATTTTATCTCCCCCTCCCTCAGAATATAGCTCCAGATCAGCTGAAGCCCCCAAAAGAAAAGACTAAGCACCCCAAGGGCTGATGAGGAAGCCCAGGAATGAGAATTCTTCTGCCTTGGTTAGGGTGTAATCACTTTAGAAAACAGTTTGTACTGAGAGCCAACAAAGCCAGCCTCCTGACCCCTACTGAGAACTCTTAGATCACCCCTCTTTGGAGTGAAACCCTGACTGCCTACACAACAACGCCCCTGTCCAGCTTGAAGTAGCCAGAGCGGTCATCGTCCCAATCCCCTAAAGGCAGTTAGGGTCAAACACTTCAAGGGAGGGGATTGTGAGAGGACGCAGCGGGGTTATAGGCTGTTAGGGATCCAGGGTCACCCAGAAATGGAGAATTAATTGGAAGGCGGGATTACAGAAAAGGTATATGACTATAACTCATGAAAACCTGTAGCTGACCACTTGTAGACCTTATTTTAAAAAAAATAGAAAGATGCTTAAGGAGGAAGTAGTTAAAGGTGGGCTACACCGTTGATTTAAGGGTGGGGAATCTAGCAACCAGCCCTAGCAGCTGAACTGCATAGCACAGGACAGCCCCTTACCCAGCTACACAATAAAAATCCCTAGACAGCAAACCATGTGGGCAGCCCACATTTCTGGGTTCCCCTTCTGGCTTTCTTTTGCCTTTTGTAAGTTTCCCAATAAAGATTTTCCTTCACAGCCTGGGGGGAAGAAAAAAGAAAAAAAAAAAAAAAAAGGAAAAAACCACCAGTTTGGTCCTTTATTTCAAAGGAAACAAACACCTGCTTACCATATGTTCCAGCCCACCTCACACTCTGTGCTCAAGCAAAGACTTGTAAAGAATATTCATATCAGCTTTGGTTTTAATAACTGAAAACTGACATGCAAAGAGCTATCAAGAAGATGGTGGCACAGGCCTGTAATCCTGGCACTTTTGGGGGTTAAGTCTGGAAGTACAAACCTATTTAGGGCAGTTTACAGAGTTAGTGAGAGCCCCTGTCTCAAAATCAAAAATAAAAAAGGGCTGGGGATGTGATTCAGTGACAAGGCCCCAGTATCACAAAAAAAAAAAAAAGAAAGAAAGAAAAAAGAAAGAAAATAAAAGAAAAATAAAAGAAAATAAAAAAAGATGGAGAAATAAACGCATGCAGTGGAATTGAACTCTGCAAACCAAAGGACTACACTGTGCTTCCCTCAGAATCTTTCCACCTGGTGAGGGAGCCAGGTGAAGACCACATTGGATAAACTCATTTACCTTCATGTCTAGAAAATGACACCCACCTGTGGGACAGAGGCAGGTGAATACTGGACTGGAGACTCGCTGGGCAGATGAGAAAATTGGAAAGAAGGACATGGAGGGGCATGAGGAAACTCATGGGAGAGAAGGATATGTTCATCTTCCTAATTGTGTTAATTAGAATAATTTGGGTAAAGTCTAGATTAAAAACACATCTGTAAATGACAGTTCTTCCCTAGTGGTTGAGTCAAAGAGCAAAGAAGACCCTTCTACAGAGCGTGATGAACAAAAGCAAATTTTTACGTGGATGAGAGAGGGAGGAGAGGGGCCACTGTAGCAAACAGGAGGGACAGGGGATAAACTAGATCTAGGGGCATCAGGCCACAAGCAGAGTCTTCAGTTGAGCGTGATTTTCTCAGGGGCCTGGAGTGGGCTTTCTGGCCCCATAGTTCCCTGCATTGATCAGACACAAGTCCTCTTCATTCCAGAGGTCCAAAGTGGTGTTGGCCAACAACTACCTATTCTATGAGGTCTTATCTTCCATTCAGCACTACCACCAGACACTGGGTCTCTGCCATCACTCAAGGATCTGGATGCTATTCCTGTGGCTGTTTCACCTGGTCACAGGTGTGCTGAGTAAGAACCGGGCTGATGGACATAACATGCATCTGGGAGCTGTGGTCCTGCTAAGCTGTTGGTGGGGATGGAGCTTCTGGGATCCCTGAGGAGGAGCTGCCCTGTTGCTGCCCTCCATAGACCGCGATGGGCCTGAGGTGTGGCTCCTAGAAGGAGGTGATATTGCAGGCCTTGGCTAGGCTTGTGCAGAGGCCATGCTGCCTTCATGATAGGCTCCCGGGGTGGGAAGTGCCCTGCTGGCTGGGCCGGTCTTGGCCAGGGAGGCCCAAGAGTTGAAAGTCTCAGCTTAGGTGGGAGGGGTTGTGACCATCTCCTCCCCATTGTTGAAAGGTGTGGGAGGCATGGTGTCCATGTGCTCCACACTACAGGAGACAGAGGATCAGCCTTGCAGGCTGGCAGCAAAGGAAGGAGACCAGTGCAAGACAGGCCAAAAGGCAAAGGTCACTGGGGTCACTGGCTGGCTGTGGCTGCCCACGAACTGTGTGTGGAGGGGTGGCTTGTGAATTCTCAGGACATTTAAAACTTGGGTTAGGTGGGAGGCAGGAAGTGTGGTAGAGCTGGAAGGGGTTGAAGGGTGCCTGTTTGGGTGGAATGGGCAGCCCGCAAAAAGGAGCCTGGGTGAGACAAGAATTTCGTGATTGTGAATGAGGGGGTGGTGTCCATGGCAGTGTGTCCAGGCTCAGGAGTGGACTGCCCTGAGCCAGCAGGTGTAGGGGAGTGAGCACTGGTAGGTGCTGGAGTTGTGACAGTGACTGACTACAGTCACCAACTGTCACCCTGTTGGGGCCTGGGGTGTCCCTGGCCACCATTGACCACTGTTGGCCACCGGCGATTGGGAACAAGCGAAGTCTAGGGGAGCAGGGTCTCGAGCGGCGGGAGTACGACGAAATCACATCAGGGAGGCTGAATCAGTGTAACAGCTCGTTTATTGGCAGTGAGGGCCAGGTTTATAAGCAGTTTGAGGGGTGCGGTAACGGGGCAAGGGTCGTACACTGATTGGGGGAATTTGGAGTCTGAAAGTAGCCTAATTTACATGGCAGGTCTTGTGAAACCTGACCACATGATTTCTGGTAAGGGTCTGGAAGCGGCAGAAGATTAGGAATTTTGGTATGATGGGCTGTGGCCCATCCTAGGTCTGACATAAGAGGGAGTGGCCCCACTCCTGCGGGTCTTGCCTCAAACATCAAGATTATCAGGGTATGGGCCATTGCTACCTACAATCATCCCAGGCCCAGTCAGGGTTCCACTTCTCCCCCTCTGTTTTATAATGGGGCAGTGTCATCATACATAAGGCCAACATGTTCCCCAGTCGTTCTAGGTAAGGTTTGGTATTGTACTAAGGCCCGATTAGCTGTAATTTTTGTGATTTTGATAACTTGTTGTCACAGGAATTGGATCAAGCAAAGGTCTAAGAGGAGCAGGGTACCAGTAGCAAGCAGGGGCCCTAAGAGGGGAAGGAGCCAGGTGATGAGAGGGCTAGAAAACCAGGTAGTTCTATCAGGTTGGTAGCAGCTAATTAGCTCCTTACAGAGGTTTTTAAGGGTTTTTACATTTTGTTCCACTATGTTGGACTCAGTGACATAAAAGCAACATTAGTTCCCCCATGTTCAGCAGCTATGAGGTCCACTGCAGGCCGGTTTTTGAGCACAACACCCACTAGGGATGTCATTTTTCTCTGGAGTGATTCTAGGCTATTGGTGGTGGACACCATGGCCTGGTCGAGTCTTTCCCAAAAGTCCCCGGCGTGGTGATGAGTTTGAATGAGTGCTGTAGTTGCTGCTCCTGAGGCACCAAGCAAGAGTACCAGGCTGAGTCCCACCAGGAGGCTTCTGTTGGCGGGAGTGGAGCTGTGGGCTGCTTCTTCTTCATAGATAAACTTGAGGGACAACCATCACGGTGATGTAGAAGGTCGAAGTGGAGTCACTGATGCAAGACCGAGCTCGTCCTCCACACCACAGAAGCGTGGGAAGTTTCACACAGTGTGTACCTGAAAGAGACTCATTTGCAAGACAGCGGGAATCTGTGGGTTGTGAGGTATGGAGACATAGAGGGATATGGGGGATGGAGTCAAAAAGAGAGGTGCCCAGGAGGTCAGGTTGGCTGAGGTTTGCCATGCCTATTGGAGGAACCAAGGAAGTGTTAACAGGAACTGCTGTAAGTAACGGGCGGGTGATGGAGGCACAGAAAAAACAGAAGCGTTAGGATGGCTGGTTAAGGGGAGGATATCAGCTGCATATTGAATGCACTGAGTCCAGGTGACGACAGCGTGGGTTTACTGGGTGACTTGTTTTTCCTGTGAAAGAATATGGTGATGGGTGAGTATAGGACCAGAGGTCGGAACGAGCTGCCGGGAGATATGTATGT
This sequence comes from Ctenodactylus gundi, assembly GCA_004027205.1. Lineage (NCBI taxonomy): Eukaryota > Metazoa > Chordata > Mammalia > Rodentia > Ctenodactylidae > Ctenodactylus > Ctenodactylus gundi. The sequence continues at coordinate 17,262 of PVKB01007667.1, forward strand.
CTGCCACATGGTGGCTGGCATAACCATTAGGGTACAGTTTCCCCGTTACTCCGGACCACCATCTGTCGTGGCAGGGGTCAACTATACTGTCTCGGCGGCCTGGAGCAGAGCTCTCAATCTGGCGAGACCAAGAATAGCATCCACCATAGTCATCAGCATCTGTAAGGCAGTTGGAGCTCATTTGCCTGTGGGAGAAGCATATGTAAGGGCTAGGGGTGGTAGAGGTAGAGTTAGGGTAAACGGGGATGGGAACAGGGTGTTGGCATCCTTGATTGGGGCAGTCAGCAGATCCGATAAGTCGATTCGCTCCCTGATGAACAAACGTCATTGAGAAGTATTGGGAAGCGCTGGGGAAGCATCGGCTGTGGAGTGAAGGGGCACTAAGGCTGCCATCAGTATAGAAGAGGCAGAAGCTTGTCGAGGATGCCTGGTCCTGGCTGTTGACACAAGGTCATGAATGTCCTTCCACGAGATCCTGGGTTTTTGATGGGAATAGCACTGCGAAGGGTGACGTTTTCTCCGTCTCCTTGAAGCCTGGACATATAATACTAGGCGGGCCATCTTTCTGGTCTGCAGGCTGGAACCTGACATTTCTGGCTGGAACACAAAGGAGCCAAGGCTGATCCTGTGGGAAGACACAAGCAAAGCCCCTTCCTGTCGTGAGGAGGGGGTCTGGGCCCTTCCAGATTCCATATAGTGGGTCCCGCCAGTGGACCGTGATGGGGGGTTTTGTTTCTAGTATATGCCAGTGGAGGTAAACAGGACGGTGGTGGGAATGCTTGTAGATATTAAAAAGGTTGAGCATGGCAAGGGTCATAGCCAATTGAATATTAGGAGGATAAGAGTTGGGCTTTTGTTTTGTGACATTGTTTTTTAAGGGTTTGATGGGCTATTTCTACTAGGCCTTGGCCTTGTGGATTATGTGGGATCCCAGTACAGTGGGAAATATTCCATTGTTCACAGAAGGATTTAAAACAAGAACCAGTAAAGGCTGGGCCACTGTCAGTTTTGATTTGTTGAGCGAGGCCCATAATTATGAAAGAAGAAAGTGTGTGTTAAATGAGGCATATGGAATTTTCCCTTGTCTGTGCTGTGGCCCAAATGAAGTGAGAGTATGTATATATCGTGACAAAAACGTATTCTTGTCGGCCAAATTCAGGGATATGGGTGACATCTATTTGCCATAGTGCATTGGCTTTAAGACCCCTTGGGTTTGTCCTCATATTTTGGAGGGCCGGTGTGCTTTACAACTTTTAATTATACATTGTAATTGCCTTTTGGGAATATGAGGGAAACGTAATTGTAATCCTTTAAGATTGGTGTGTTTTTGAGGAAGTTTTGGACATCCGTGGCATCCTCCAGGGGGGGTCAGAAAGACCCCCAGAGAGGCAGTCTTATCTGCCCTGTTAGGGGGCCAGGAAAAGGACTGTGGGACCTAATATGTTGAATATATACGGGTGCCCTCCTTTCCTGTAATAGATTAGAGACCTTTATCATTAGTGGGGAGCGGGGATTTTTATCTAATTGAACAAAGGAGTGGCTTAACCGTGGGAGTAAGTTTACTACATAAACTCTGTCAGAAAAAAGATTGACAGGACCTTGTGCTAACCCATCTGGTAACACCATGTAGACAGCATGAAGTTCTTTATATTGTGGAGAGTTGTTGGGGAATTCTTTAAAGAGAATGTTTGGGGGTTGATTTTCATGGTTGTAGAAGACAGCTGAGGCCCCCCCCCCCTTTTCCCCCATCAGTGAAGACAGAGAGGGTGTCTTTGTGATTGGTTTTTGGAGGAAAAGTCGGGGGACATCATTTTAATAAAGGTATGGCTGAGACCCATTTTTCATTGGGATAGTGATTATCAATTTGTCTGGGGAACCCAATTAGGCTTAGGGCAAATCGGGAGTGATTTCGGAGTAGCCATTGGATGTCTGTAAAGGGGGTGACAATTATATCAGTTTTTTTTCCAACACCTGGATGGCTCGGTCCCTTATTGAAGCCAAGGCATCAATTTCTGTTAGTAGCCTAGGAGCACCCCCAGTGGGTGTAGGGAGCCATTCCAGCACCCCTTGAGGTTGCTATAGAGCCCCCATGATTATAGGGGAGGGTTTTAAAAATGAGGAATTGGACAGGTTTTTCTGGGGAGTATCTAGAAGGGGCCATATCTTGGAATTTTGAATTAATCTCATTTAGGATTTTCCTAGCTTTCTGGGTTAGAAAGTGGGGGTGGGGTGGGGGAAGAGAGGATAGGTTTTGTCACCTTTTAGCAGGTCAACGAGTGGTTGTAAGGCACTGGTGGGGATAGGGATCCATGGTAAGAGCCAATTGAGGTTACCTAAAAAGCTCTGAAGGGAGACTAAGGCCAAGCATGAAGGGAAGGAGATAATAGGCTTAAGGGTGTGGACAGAAGTTAAAGATAGTTCTGTTTCCAAAAATGTGATAAGTGGGATTAGTTGTATTTTGTTAGGGGCAATTTTGAGTCCCAGTGATGTTAGGGAAGGGATGAGCTGATCCCTAAGTAGGGAAGGAGAGGTGGATGAGTCTCCCCAAACAAGGATGTCGTCCATGTAATGATAAATATTAAGGCCCTCGTCCAAATGGGGTTTTCGGGCCCTGGCTACTGCCTCTTGGCAGATTGTAGACTATTGGCCATCCCTTGGGGTAGAACCATCCATTCATAGCGTTTAGCAGGGCCTGAATTGTTTATGGAGGGCACTGAAAAACCAAAGCGCTGCCTATCCCTTGGGTGCAGTGGGATGGAAAAGAAACAGTCCTTCATATCTATTGCCAAAAGTGGGGTATTGGTTGGAATTGCGGAGGCAAAGGGTAATCCTCTCTGAAGGTGCCACATTTTAGTATCGTCTTGTTAGTTGCCCTTAGGTCTTATAGTAGTCTCCATTCCCCTGAGGGTTTTTTTTTTTTTTTTAATAACAAAGACTAGGGTATTCCACAGGCTTTGTGTTGGGCGGATATGATGGAGCTGTAATTGTTCTGAGACTAACTGGTTAAGTATTTGAAGTCTTTCCCTGGATAGCAGCCACTGTTCAACCCAGACAGGCACATCTGAGAGCCAGTCTAGGAAGGGAGTTTTGTATCTGACAGTGGCTGCTAGAATTGGGGTGACATTGGTGTTGGTATTTATTATATTTATTAGCCTTGATGTATTTTTCCTCTACTTTGCTAGCTATAATTACATCTAAGGCCTTAAGAATGTCCCTCCCCGGTAGGTTAGTGGAGACATTTGCTACAAGGGGTCTAATAAGACCTGCTGTTCCATCGGGATCCTTCCATTTGTAGGTTTCTCCTGGCACATAAGCTTGAGAGGGGCCTCCAACTCCTGTAGTTGAGGTCCTGGTAAAAGTTCCCAATGGGAGGGTACCTCAGATTGTCTTAGAATGGTCTAGTCTGCCCCGTGTCAATTAAGCACTTGATCGTTTTACCTCCTGTCTGTAGCGCTAATGTTGGGTGTGCTCCCTGTACCACATCTGTTACCCACAGTGTGCCATAGGCTCTCCCTTTTAGTGGTGGGGCTAAGGGCTGCCCCTTGAGTTTAAAGGCTCCAGGGGCTTGCTGTCCTTATCGTAGGGGGAGTGGCAGTCTTTTCTCCAGTGAAAGCCCTTGGGACACCTGGGGCAGATAGTCCTAGGGGGAGCATTCGCCTATCCAGTGGCCTTCCTCCCAGCTGTTACAGCGTTTTCCTCGGGACTTAAGAGCAATGGTGAGAGCTTGTGCTATAGAGGCTGCTTTATAGGAGGCTGTACCAATATCCTGAGTAGCAGCTGTCCACTAGTAATGTTCTTGCCTTAAGCCTTGACAGGCGAGTCTGCTTTCTGAGGTCACACCTTCCCACACTATACTTTTGAGGAGGAGAGCCCTTGATGTAGGGTCAGGAATTTTTCTCTCTAGACTGATTTTGGTCCTTAATATAAAATTGGAAAGGGTTTCCTTTGGCTTTTGTCGGAGAAAAAGTAGGGAGGAGGTATCGTCCTTTGAATCTACGGGGGTGGTGGTGGTGGTGGTGGTGTGGTGATTCTATCCCAGGCCTGCAGAGCACACAGATGAACCTGGTCATAATAATGTGGAGGCTGTTGAGCCTGTTGTATGCCTGTGGAGAAGTCGCCTTGGCCAAAAAGTTCCTCAAAACTCCAAGGAAACTCAGGTTGGTTTTGGTTTCTCCTGAGCTGTTGGGGACATTCATCCTGATATAGAGCCTCCCACTGGAGACAGGGGACTGGGGAGAGAGGAGCAGCAAATGTCTCGCCAATCTTGGGGGTTATTAAGGGAGCCCCTGAGGCTCTGCAAAAGAGACTTGGCCCATGGTGCATGAACACTGCCCTCTCTGACTGCCTGTCTTAGCTCTTTGTTAGAAACGGTGTGTAGAAATCTTCCTGTCCAAACAAAGGATGGACTTGGGAGGCATGGACAACAGGGTATGAGGCTTTAATTTTTCTTTTGCAAAAGGGTGTCCTTCCCACGTGCAAGTGGAGGAAGACACACCAAAAAACGTGGTCAGCACTGACCTAAATCCCTAGATCGCAAGGCCCTCCCCCCGCCGTTTCCCATTGGCGGGATTCACAGTCTTCCCGGGAAGGTCTAAGGTATTGGCTCAGGGCCACGTTCGTCACAGTGTCATTACTCAGGGCCAAGTTTATCACAATGTCACATCCTAATCCGTCCTCCCTCCTTCCTGCCTCTGTCCGGTCACTTGATCGGGTATGGCGCAAAAATGTAAAGATCTGCCATCTTGAACAATGTGCCATCGTTACCGCTAGGTGACGCTCACATCTTTTAATTCATTAGCCTGATGTGGATACCACACCTGGGATACCACACCATGCGGGCTGAAGGTTAACAGGGAAAGCATTAAGGTCAAGGCCTGTGGGCTGGTGGTAAAAGAGGGCATGGGCCTTATCTCGGCCATCACATAGTTGCTGAGTCAGAGTAGGGGAATTGGGGTCCTGAGGTCAGGAAGCCGGCAGGGATGGTGGGGGAGCGGTTTTGCCTGTTCTGGTGGGGATGTATAGGGGGAAAGGGGAGGGTAAAGGGATGAGGCGTGAAGGGATTCAGGGGTTATTTTCTGCGTTATTTTCTCAGGGGCAGAAAGGTCAGCTTCAGGGTGGTCCTCTGGGCTTTCCTCCTCTGAATCAGAGGGTGATTCTGTTTTTGGATTAGAGTTTTACCTATGGGGACCTAAGCAATGTCTAATTGACGCTATGACAGGGAGCGAAGTAAGCGAGGGTGGCTTTCTTTCCAGGATTTCTTTTCTAAGGACAAGATAAGCTACACGGGTCCAGACCTCCTGGTCATAAGGGTCTGTAGAGGACATCCATGGTGTTAACAGGAGAACTTCTTCCCAGAATGTTACAGCCTCCTTTTGAGAGACTTTTTACCCCCCACCCCTCTCATTTTAAGCAGTGTCCTAAGACCCCTTACCTGGTACTCCTTTTGATGTGATAAGGTGTTTCCCATGATAGAAAAGGAAAGAAACACCAAGGACAGAGAGAGCAACGTTCCTGGGTCCCAACAAGGCCAGAGGGGATTCCCTAAAGTCCCAGACAGAAGCCTGTCCGCAAATTTCAGAAAACCGGCGACCACCCTAAGGGCTTTTAAGTGGTCCATGCCTTATCGGGTTTTGTTGAGAGTGTTAGATAGAAGGTTTTTGCCAACATCTGCTTGGGCTGTTGGGGTCCAAACAGAGGGCAAGAAGCCTTCAGTCAGTGCCAAAGAGTAGCCCCGGCCAAGAGACATCAGTTACTCCTGTGTCTCACTCGGTCCCTCGCGATGGCGCCAACAGATAAACGGGAGGAAAACAGAAAGAAAACCCGCCAGCCTTCAGGTTGGGGAGGCAGGGCCAGTGCTGGCCATTAGCCCACTGAGGGAGTATTTACCTTTCCAGTGCATCTCAGAGGGTCTCTTCGGGTGCCAGCTGTTGGGGTCTGGGGGTCCCTGGCCACCATTGACCACCAGCGATAAGGAACCAGCAAAATCTGGGGGAACAGGGTCTCGAGGGGTGGGAGTAAGATGGAATCACATCAGGGAGGCTGAATCAGTGTAACAGCTCATTCATTGGCAGTGAGGGCCAGGTTTATAAGCAGTTTGAGGGGTGTGGATCCACCAGGTAACAGGGCAAGGGTCGTACACTGATTGGGGGAATTAGGAGTCTGAAAGTTAGCCTAATTTACATGACAGGTCATGTGAAACCTGACCACATGATTCCTGGTAAGGGTCTGGAAGTAGCGGAAGATTAGGAATTTGGGTATGATGGGCTGTGGCCCATCCTAGGTCTGAGATAAAATGGAGTGGCCCCATGCCTACCAGTCTCACCTCGAGCATCACGATTATCAGGGTATGAGCCACTGCTACCTACAATCATCCCAGGCCTAGTCAGGGTCCCACATACCTCCAAACTTGACACACTGGGAGAGGAAGGGATAGGAAGGGGAGGCACAGGATGGCAAGGAGTCTGGGGACAGGAAAGGGCAGGCTGGGAGGCTGAGCCATATGGCACCACCTTGTGTCCTACCTCCATGGCCCCAGTGGTCTCCGTGCACATGCCCACCTCTTCCCTGGGAGTCACACAGGGAAATTTCTGGAATGAGGGCAGCTCTCCTCAGTCTCAGCTTACGGCATCAGCAGCGGCAGGGGGAGTGGCAGCACCCGGGGGCTTGGAAGCCCTCACCAGTTCCCCTCCCTGTTACCTTTCCAAGGGTGACTAGGGCCATGCCCAGGTATTCTGCTCCCCACAGGCCACTCAGAAGGTGATGGTGGGTGGGTGGGTGGCTGCCATGGAGGAGAGATCCTTGGGGTGCAGGTGGTGACCAGCTGAAGGATACTAGACAGTCGCTCAGGCTCCCCCAGGACAGAATCTGGGCAACCCCCGGAAGGGAGATGGCTACCTGCCAGAGGAAGGCTCTGTGGACCTTAGCTCTGCGAAGCCCACAGTGGGGTCCCAGATGGAGGAGCCTGCCGTCCTGTGTGGTGGACAGCAGGGTAGCAGTGGGTGAAACCAGCCGGGTGTGGGAGGAGCACGGGACCTGAAGAGGGGATGGCAGCATCAGGGGAGCACGGTTGGCATGGAAACCCTCCTTTTACATGGGCTGCGACCCACCGATCCAACTGATGGACATGGGAGACAGGCACCTGCTGTGATGGCCCCAGGCCAATTGTCCTGAGCCTCCACCGCCGGCCCTGGGGCACTTGGATGGGGGCTGAGGTATCTCTAGCAGGCACAGCCCTGGTTGAGGCTGATGCAGACGGTCCAGGTCTGCTCACCTCAGGCTGCCAGAGATGGCAGGTGGGGGCAGCGGGGGATGCCATGGGACACATCTGGGCCACGTCTCTGTAGGTGATTTCTAGGTCACCCGGATGGACCTTCTGCTGCCAAGGAAGGTGCCCCAAGCAGGTGGGGTAGCCATGGGCAGCCCTGGGCACTGAGAGACTTCTTTTTCTTCTTCTCCTCCTCCTCTTCTTCCTTCTTCTTCTCCTCACCCTTGGGTGCTCCCCAGTTCCCCTCCCTGGTATCTCTTGGAGCTTGTAAAGGCCCATGCCTGGGTCTCCTGGTCCCCACAGGCCTCCTATCCATGCAGGAGCCCGAGGGGATGCTAATCTCCAAGGAGCCCCTGGTTGATAGAAGGAGTAACTGCACTTTTTGACTCTTCCCTTGGGTGAACCTGGCTGGGCCTGGGAGGGGCACAGGGCAGGTTCATGGACTGGAGAGTCCCGTGTTGGGGACCTGGGTGGAGGAGCCTGTGGGTCGGGTGCCATGACAAGGCCCATGCATGGGTCTCTTTTCCCTACAAGCCTCTTCTGTTTGCAGGACCCTGAAGGGATACTTATTTTTAGAGATCCCCTGTGTTCTGGCAGGAGTAACTGGAACCTAATAGGTTCTTCCCTTGTGGTGGTAGGGTGACCTTGGCTGGATGTGGGAGGGATACAGGACAGGAAGAGGGACTGGTGGCCGGCCAAGGCATAGCCTGTGGTGGGGACTGGGCCAAAAGCTGGGCTACAAATTTGCTCACATGGCCTCCGGAATTGCACAGTCGTGAGGCAGTGAGCACTCTGCTCTGTGGCCGGTGTGGGGAGAACCAGTAGGTCTGTCACATTTGCCCTTTCGATGTCACTCCAGAACCAATGACAGAAAAGGGCCCCCGGAAGGGCGGCAAGAGAACATGGCCTCAGCATGGGGCCCTGGTCTTACTCCCCGCAGGATACTGAGTCCAGAGATTCAGCTGCTCCTTGCTGGTTCTGGAACCTGGTGGCCACTCTGTGGGGACCTGGAAGCCCTTGGTCTTGGGCAGTGGCTCCCAGAATTCTTAAGGGTCAGACCCTGGCCATCTAGGCATCACTGTCCCTCTCCTCTGGGCACCAGGGCCCAGCATGCTGAAAGCCTCTATGAGAGGACAACTTGGGTCCTGCCAGACTTGTCTAGCACCTCTGTGCCACCTTGAGCTGGGCACCTTGTCCATGGCTGCTGGGGTTGCACCCACTCCAGGACAGTAGCAGAGGAGAAGACTAATTTTGGGCCAGACATGGTGGCATGCATACCATAACTTTTGTGTTTAAGAGGCCAAGGCAGGAGGGTAGCAAGTTTCATCCCACCTGAGCATCTCAAGATAGCAAGACCTGGTCTCAAAAGGCAAAAATGGGCAGGCGATGTGTCCCAGCATAAAGGCCAGGCTCCCCACCCCAGAGCCTCTTCTTGTGGTCCCCGCAGGCCCCTCAGGAGGGACGGCTGCCTGGGAGGACAGCCCCTTCCTCTCAGTTTAGGAACACTTGGATGATAATTGTTGGGGACTCCATTAGGAGCGCCCCAAGAGAGGAGGTGAGGGGGTATGGGGTGATCCTGGGTGCAGGAGGGGCATGGGACAGGAGGCGATGCTGGCGGCAGCCTGCGGTGGGTACCAGGATTGAGGAGCCTGTGGTCCAGTGCCGTAGCAAGGACCATACCCGCATGTCCTGGTCCCCACAGGCCACTCAGGAGGGGATGGCGGGAGGATAGGTGGTCTCCTTCCAGTGCAAAATCCTGAAGGGACCCTCATTCCAGTGGGGCTGCCGGCTGCCAGCAGGAGGACCTGGACCACCATTACCTCTTCTTCTCATGTGGTGCCCAGCTAGGGGACACTGGGGCGATCCTGGCAGGGAATGAGTGGGGCATAGCCCATGAGAGGGACTAGTGGCAGCCTGCTGTGGGGACCTGGGTGGGGAGCCAGAACAGGGCTCTGGCCAGCCTCTAATTCCACTTCCCCGAGAACAGTCGTCATCCCCAACATCCGAGGTGCCAACCTCAAGATGGTCTGGGAACGGCCACACGAATTCTGACCTGGTATGTGGGTGCCAGGGCCAGGAGCAGAGGGGGAGGAGGCGAGTCTCGCAGGTGCTGATGGCCTCCCACCCCTCTGCCCACCTGCCCACAGACCGCTTTCTGGAGCCAGGCAAGACTCCCCTCCCCCCCCCCCCCCCAAGCTGGCCTTCGGCTGTGGGGGCGTGGGTGTGTCTGGGAGAGCCGCTGGCGTGCCTGGAGATCTTTATGGGCTGGCCCATCTGCTCCAGGCCTTCATGCTGCTGCCACCCGAGGGTGTCCTGCCCTCTCTGCAGCCCCAGCCGTACAACAACATCAACCTCCTGACAGAGCCTTTCCAGGTACAGCTGCAGCCTCTGGCTTTGGGGGCCCCATGCCTGGGTCAGTGCCAATGACAGGGCAGAACCGGTACCAGCCTTGTGCCTCAGTTTCTCCTTTATTGCTCCCATACACATCCCTCCCCTCCCCCCTGTAAACATGGTGCTGTGAGATCACAGGCAGAGAAGGCTTCTTCAGGCGGCTTGGTGGTGGAGGCATTGCTGGCTCTTCTCTGAGTGTGACCCCTCAGTGCTCGGCAGTCATACCGGGGTGCCAGCCAGGCTGGCAGCAGCTCAGCCTCCCCCAGCAGGGGTCCGATAGCTTCTTGGCCTCAGCTTCATTTCCGTGAAGGGCACTGAGAAATCAAAACCCTTCCAGTGGTGCGAGCTCACTCCCTGGGAAAGGCCCCAACGTGTGGTCACCATGCACTCTTCCTCCTGGTCCCTGGCAGCTAGGCCCAGGCTCAGGTCGGCCCCATACAGAACCGGCTCCCTGCCCCAACACAAAGCAGCGAGGTTGCCAGCTCACCTTCCGCACAGTCCTCCCCAGTGTAGCCTTCTTGGCAGACGCAGCTGCCCTTGCAACACTCTCCCCTGCCACGACAGTCCCACAGCACATTTGGATAGCGTAGTCTAGACCTCAGAAGCCCTCAACACACGCACATTGGCCACGCTGCACAGTTCTCGGGCCCGCAGTCACTGGGGCAGGCGCTGGTGGGCGGCTCCTCCTGCCCACAGTCCACACTGCTGTAGCCCACGTGGCACATGCACATGCCCTGCACACAGTGCCTGCGTATCCCACATCACACACACAAACATGGTCCTCGCGGCAGTCTCCAGGGCAGCCACAGGTGCCTCAGTCTGTGCCAGGGAAGCCGGGTTGCACACACAGCAGCCATCTACACAGCATCTGCCGTCTACGACAGTCACCAGGGCAGGCGTGCATACCAGTCTCGGTCGGTGTAGCCCGGCCTGCACATGCAGCAACCACTCTTGTGCTGGCCATGGCCACGACAGTCTCCGGGACAGCTGCGCACACCGCAGTCCTCGCCGCTGTAGCCCACGTGGCAGACACGCTTGCTGGTCATGGCAGTCATGCAGAGACGAGCGGGCCCCACAGACTTGGACAGTGTCGCCCGGCCAGCACACGCAGCGGCCGTCTTCACAGCGCCTTCTCTGGCCGCAGTTGTCAGGGCAGCTGCACAAACCACAGTCATCTCCACTGTAGCCCATGTGGCAGACACACTTGCCGTCCTTATGGTGTCCGTGGTCATGGCAGACGTGTGGACAGGAGCGGGCGCTGCAGTTTGGTCCAGTGTAGCCCAGCCAGCACACGCAGCGGCTCCTCTGGCTGCGCACACCACAGTCATCCTGATGTAGCCTTCCTGGCAGGTGCATTCGCCATTCTCGCAGTGCCAGTGACCATGACAGTCGTATGAACAAGAGCAGGCACAGCATTCCAGTCCAGTGTAGCCCGGCCAGCACACACAGTGACCGTTCTTGCACTGGCCGCTCTTGCTGAAGTCATCTGGGTGGCTGCGCACACCACAGTCAACCCAACGTAGCCTGCATGGCAAATAAGCTTGCCATTCTCACAGTGTCCGTGCCCACGGCAGTTTGCGGACAGGAGCGGGCGCTAGAGGCAGGTCCAGTGTAGCCTAGACAGCACATGCAGTGGCTCATCTGGCTGCACTCGCCAGGGCAGCTGTGAGCGTCACAGTCACCCCGATGTAGCCCGTGTAGCAGATGTACTCGCCATCTTTCCAGTGCCCGTGGCCATGGCAGTCATGTGGACTGGGGTGGGGGACACCGCAGTCTGGCCCATTGTAGCCAAACCAGCACACACAACAGCCGTCTTTACAGCAGACCCTCTGGCTGCAGTCGCCAGGGCAGCTGCATACGCTGCCTACGCCACGGTTGTCTCCGACCCAGCTGGTGTGGCAGACGTGCTTGCCGTCCTTGCAGTGCTGGTTGCCCCAGGATTTGTGAGGACATGTGTGTGTGCCACAGTCACTGTCTGTGTACTCTGGCCAGCAGATGCAGTGGCCATCCAGCAGTGTCTTCTGTGGCTACAGCACTGAGGGCAGGAGCACTGGCTGCACTCCGGGCCTGAGAAGCCGGCCTGGCATATGTACACTTCTGGCATGCAGCACCCACGGCCTTGGCAGTCCCCAAGGCAGGGGAGCGAGCCACAGCTTGGGCCTGTGGTCACGCAGTGACCACGCACACAGCAACCCTGATCGTTGCAGTTGTCTGGACACGAGGCTGAGGGTGGAGAGGAGACGGATATGCTGGCCTTGGTGGGGTCTAAACAGGTTGGTCCAACCCAGCCTGGCTCACAGGAACAGGCGCACCAGCTCAGGTCAAACACGCCATAGGGGCTGCAGAGGCTGTGCACATCCATCTGGTCTGGATCAGACGGGAGAGGCGGCCTCAGTCTCCCTGCAGCTAGAGACTGAGCCCTACTGTGCTGGGGTGGGTAGGGCCCTCCACTCCGGCTGCTGGACCCCTAAGGCCAATAATTTAGCTCTCTACTGGGTAAGGAATTCGGCCTCCTGGAGTCATGGCAAATGCTTTGGCTGACATGGAGCCCAGTTCCATGATCTGAGCTGTGCTCCAGGCTGCACCCTCCACCCTTAAGAGGGAGAAAGGGATAACTTTCTCCAGTTCATACCAAGATCATGCCACCCCACTTGCTCTCTCCCGTTCTCCTTCCAGTGTCCGTGTACTAACCTGTACCAGCCTCGGCAGCAGGAGGAAAACAGCACCCAGACCGCCCAGCCGTGCACTGTTTTTTAGGCCCCTCCACAAGCCCCTCCAGGACCTCCAGCTGGCCCCACAGTGTCTGCACCTTGAAGGGAGAGACAGGAGGCTTGGAGCCCGGGGAACAGCCAAAGCCTGCGGAAAGGGGCAGGATAATATAGTGGATGAATACCACTTGCTTCTGGCCACTTTTCAACACATGCT
>PVKB01007668.1:0-29799 GCA_004027205.1 Ctenodactylus gundi
CTGCTCCTCCAGCTGCTGTGGATGCTACCGGGGATCCAAGCGGAACACAGATGGGGGATCCTGTCGATATTCCCCAGACCAATGCCTGTGAGGCATGATGCCAGATTGTTTCCCCGACTTTTTAGTACAAACTGGACCGGAGAGTTTGACACCTTGATGGAACAATTTCGAGTGTCGATTGTACAAATCAATTCCACCCTCGTGGATCTCTCCGTGACAAAAGGATTGTCATCTTGGATTTCTTCGGCTTTTTCCCTTTTCAAAGAATGGGTGGGGGTGGGAATGTTTGGCACTATACTCTGTGGAGGATTGGTCTTGGTTCTTTGGCTGTTTTGCAGACTCAAAAAACAACACACTCGTGACAAGGTGGTCATGGCCCAGGCACTTATGGCAATAGAACAAGGCTCCTCCCCAAAGGTATGGCTTTCTATGCTGAATAAATAAGTGCATGATAGCCTTTGCACTCCCGGGACATTGATCCATTGCACGGGAAAGGTATCACGCCCGTTTACAGCATACCTATCACACTCGGTCTGTCAGACAAGGTACTGCACAGAGAATGCCTTAGGTAAAGGCTCTCTGAAAAGCATGTCTGATTGCATGAGGGTTGTGTCTGAATAGTGCCCTCCTCTGGGAAAAAAGGACACTGGCCGGGTTGGGACGGTCAATGAGCAAAGGCTCAAAGGCTGCGCCTTTGTACATGTGCCATCTGTACCAGGGATCAGACCTCTACCTTTGGCCGCTGTGTCTTAGTAAAACAAAAAGGGGGAGATGTAGAGAGCCTGCAAACGCCATTACAAGATGGCGCCGGCATCCAGCCGGCTGATTAGCAAACAATTGCCACTACATGCGCCTAGGCTAAAGACCAGCCCCGGAGTCACGTCATTCGGACTCGTCATATGGCCTGATTGGCCTTTGCAAATCAGGAACCAACACCCCACCCAGATGTAACCTAAAGGATATATAAACTGTGCCATTTTGGGGCTTGGGGTCTCCCTCTCATCAATGTTATAATAAACGATTGCTGCAGAAGGATCCTGGTGCCCGCATGCGTTCTTGCTGGCGAGACAATCGCGCGGGTTACATCCAAGAATAACAGCAACAACTTAACAAGAAAGAAATCAATTGTAAAATATAATATGAGTATAGTCAGTAATTTTTTTCAATGTTTTTCAATGTAAATGATCTTCACTCCCCAATCCAAAGACAGAGACTACCAGTTTGAATTAAAAATAAAACCAAACTTCATTTTTTGAGAGTTATCTCTGTTCTACAAAACAACACCTAGACTGAAAACGAAAGATAATGAACAATACTCAATAACAACTGGAACCTAAAAGCAATCAGGAGTATCTATTCTAATTTTGGACAAAGTGGTTTTCAAAACAAAGCTGATCAGAAAAGAAAGAGACAATTACCACATAATTGTAGAGAAAACAATTCAATGGAAAGAGATAAAACTGTAAATACAATTGTACTAAGTGCAGACATACTGCATTTCATAGAACAAAAATGTCTTGACATAAAGGAACAACAGAAAGAAATCAACAGTATCATCTTGGGGACTTGAGTAACCCACTTGCACAAAGGGAGCGATCACTCAAGTAAGAATAAAACTAAGAAAATTCCAAGTTGAATTACTTCCTTGAAAAAAACCAGCACGTATCTACATAATGCTTTATCTGACAACAGGAGATTACACATTATCTTTAGCTATCTATGAAATTTTCTTCAAGAAAGGTCACATCTAAGACCATAAAGCGTTTTTTTTTTTTTTTTTTTTTTTTTGAGATAGGGTCTTACTCTATAGCCCATGATGGTCCTCAACTCACTATGAAGCCCAGGCTGGCCTTGAACTCAAGGCAATTCTTCCGTCTCAGCCTCGCAAGTGCTGGGATTACAGGCATGTGCCACCACATCTGGCTTATGTGGTGCTGGAGAATCGAACTCAGATACTTAGCACTTGACTTACCACTTACTCGGCAAGCGCTTTAACCACTGTATCAGTCCTTCAGCTTAAGCATGTTTAAAAATACAAAAAAAGAGAGAAATAATATATTGCATTCTTTCGTGTCGCGATAAGATAAAACTAAAATTCAGTAGAAAAGAAACTGAAATTATGCAAGCATATGAAGATAATATACTCTGGAACAGTGAATAGACCACAGACAGAATAAAGAAAAAATTGAAGATTTTCTAGAAATAAGTGAAAATGGCAGTGCAACATATTGAAATCTGTGTGGCACATAAAAGTAGTTGTACAGGAAAGATTATAGCTGTGCATGCCTACAATAGAAAACCGGAGCCATTGCAAATACGTAACCTAATGATACACCTCAAAATTGTAGAATATCAAGAACACCTTAAATTTAAAACTTTGAAAGGAAGTATAAAGATCAGAGTAGTAATCAATAAAATTGAGACTCAAAACAATATAAAGAATAAATAAATCAATTACTTGATTCTTTGAAAAAATGCATCAATAGTCCCTCAACCAAATTTTAAAAGAAACAAAGGCCCCACATCAATTTTTAGAAATAAAAAAGACAGAATTCATTGAGACACCACTGAAATTTAGAGGAATATAGAAAAGTATTTTGGAAACACATTCCAATATATTTGATAATATAAAAATGGACTAATTTATGAATATACATACATATATGGCTTTAAAAATTGAGCCTGAAAAATATAAAAACTCCAAATAGACTAATAAAGAGGCAATTAAGTTGATGTAGTAAACTTTATCAACTAATAAAAGTGAATGTATTGATTATGGAATTTTTCTAAAGGCCAGAAGACTAACACTGATCCTTCTCTAACTCTTCTATGAAATTAAAAGCAGACGAGTATTGCCACAACGATTTGAAACTGTAGTAGCCTAATACCAAAATGGGACAAAAATTAAGCCAAAAGAAAACTGCGGGTCAATATCTTTGATGAACGCACATAGCTCCCAGAAGATAATAAGTATGATGCTTGCAAAGTGAATGAGACAAACTATTAATTGTGATGTTGCGATTGCCTTGGTGCTGTTACTTGCTTGAAGATGTTATCCTTTCTTGCTCATCTGCACTTCGTAGAAGACCCCAAGTCCCACAGTGCTAGATTTGGAAAGCGGTGTGGATGAGGACACACTTCACTCTTCTTATGATTCAGCCTTACTGTTCGAAAGGATAAGTGTGTGATAAATGTGTGATTCAGCCTTACTATTTGAAGAAAATGGGATGAGGGAAATTAATGTGTCTTTTACAGTAAAAAATCAAAAACCCTTATTGCATATTTTAAACTTACTTCGTGACTATAAAAATGTTTAAAACCTTAAAGAAACTATGCAAAATGAATTAAAGAAAGGTATAAAAACAATGTCTCACTAAAGAATTCTAGGAAAGACTCATGCATCAATTTTTTTTTAAAACTGAAATTTCTGGAATTGAAAGTATAATAACTAACATGAAATGATTACCTGAAGGGAGACCAACATCAGTTTTAAATTATTCTCTCTCTCTCTCTCTCTCTCTCTCTCTCTCTCTCTCTCTGCACCGTTTGAGAGCAATTTTCACTATGTTATTCAGTGTGGTCCAGAACTTACTACAAAGCCCATGCATGGCATTGAAGCCAAATACTCTTACCTTAGCTTCTCCACTGCTGGCATTACAGATGTGCATCACCACACCTGGCTAACTTTTATACGGTGCTGGGCAGTCAAACTCAGTACTTTGAGCATGGTGAGCCAGCAATATGACCACTGAGCTACTTCCCCAGTCAGTGAACTCTGTACACACACACACACACACACACACACACACACACACACACACACAATTGCAGAGGTGGAAATACAGCAGTTTAAATTATCTTGTCTGAGGAGTACACAGAACAAAAAATGAAGAAAAATAAACAGATCACCAGCCACTCAAGCTATGCCATCAGACACTCCAAGATAAGTAGCTGGCCCAAGATGCGTGGGATAGAGAAGGAGAAAATGAAGGAAAAAAAAAAAACTAGTTTAAATTTTCCAACGTTAATGAGAATCATCAAACTCTACCTCCAATAAATCCAATAATATTTGAGTAATTAATGTGTCTTTTACCATGTGATACTGCCTCTCTGTCCCTTGCGTTCAGCAGAGCTGTACTAGAACTTAGCTGCCCTCTGTAGGTGTGACAAGCCAGTTACTTTTTTCCCCCATTTTATTGATATGTATAAGTGTAAAATTTAAGGTTTACAATGAAGGTGAGCATTTTGTGCACATACTTATCTTGTCAAGGTGACAAGGGCTTTCCCACTCTCCTTTTGTCCCTCCTCCTACCCACCCCTCCTTCCCTCCCCACCCCCCACCCCCTGTTTCACTTTGTTTTTCGTTTTAAGTTCCATAAGAGTTGTGGTCTGGGTCTCATATCAGAGAGACCATTCGATGTTTCACCTTCTGCTTCTGACTCACTTCACTAAGCATGATGTTCTCAAGCTTCTTCCATTTGCCCGTAAAAGCCTCCACACTGTCGGACTTTACTTTTGTCTCTGTCTTAGGATCAGGCACCTTTAATTGTTTCAGAGAGACGGAGGAGGGAGAAGCACTGGACAAGCGCTCTGTCCGTCACTGTTAGCTTCTTTTGGTTATCATGTCACAAATGGAGGAAGTAGAGCTGCTATTCCTACACCAAACCACGCCCCAAAGAGCCAAGAAAAGATGAGAAGCAATAGTGTCTGATCTTAACAAGAAGCTATGTAAAGACATGGAACAAGGCAGAAATGCAATAGTTTCCCATAACTTCCTTCTTCTAAGAACCCACACGAAGAGATAAATCATCCCCTTATGGGAAGGAGACATAGAATTATGTACAAGTTTTACATTTAAAAACTCAGTAGTAGAACAGCCATTTTATGAACCAGTGCTGCACTAGTTTTGTGACCACTACCACCAGAAGGATACTCATGGAATGAATCACTGAACTATTCTATGCTAGGTAGCTACCTAAAATCATGATGTTTTCCTCAACTTCAAATAGCTTTAGATGAAAAGATCCCCCACACACTGAATTAGAGGGCAAGGAAGTTAGCAGATTTTTTTTCCCACAGAGTAGCCTAGAATCCACATGATGAAACCAATCTTAAGTGAAAATTGAAGGCCCACAATGCAAGCCAAAGCACTTAGGCAGTTTCTAGACCAGCCTTCGCATCATGACTCTACTGTTGGAACAGAATCTACTTTAATCCTCCTATCATTTACAGCTCTGAGGAAATTCCATGGATGAAGAAAATGTAATATATATTAAGAATGGGTCATTATTGAGCCACACAGAAGAATAAAATCATGTAATTTGAAGGAATTGAACAGAACTAGCGATCATTATGTTAAGCAATTTAAGCTACCCTCAGAAAGTTAAATATTGCTTGTTTTGTATTATATAATAAATCAGAGAAAAATTAATAAGATAAGGAGAGGTGACAGAAATTTACAAGGTAAATATTTAGAGATGAGGAAAGATTTTAGGAGATGGGGGGAAAGGGAGTGAAATATAATTGGGATAAAAAGTAATCAAAATACAATTAATGTATGTGTCAACATACTAAAAGAAATTTCATTATTCTGCACTATTCCTATGTACTAATAAAAATTAAATTCCACCTTTTAATGATTTATCCATTTGTTATTCTAAAGTTGTTTAACTTCAATATAATTGCGTATTTCCAAAGTTTTTCTATTTATTTCTACTTTTATTACTTTTTACTTTGTATTAAAAATGCACCCAATATAGCTTGAATTTCTAAATTTGAATTTGAAAATTTAAATTTGAATTGAATTTGAAAGTTCGTTTAGACTTGAGTTCTGCCACACAATTAACACTGGATAATGTTTCACGTGGTTATAACAACAATCTGTGTTTATCCGTTGGTTGGAATGTTCCGTAGATTTCCAATAGATTTGGTCTATAGTACATTTTTATTCTGGTGTTTTCTTTGTTGAATTTACATCAAGAGAATTTGTCTACTGCTTGAAAGCATGGATCAACTTTTCCAATTCTTATTTTATTAGAGTCTAAGTCTATTTTTTCATTTAAGTCTGTATTTGTGTGTTTTTAAATAATAGCTGCGTATAAATTTAGGGTAGTTATTTTTTCTTGGAAAATTGATGCATTCATTATTATATATAGTCACATTTGGTCCCTTTTCCCATTTTATTGATATGTATACTTGCAAAATTTAAGGTTTACAATGGACTTGAGCATTTTGTGCACATACATATCCTACCAAGGACTCAAGGGCTTTCTCACTCTCTTTCTGTCCCTCCCCCCATCTTCCCCTCCCTCCCTTCTGCCCCATCCTACCCCCCTCTTTCACTTTGTTTTTCGCTTTAAGTTCCATAATAGTTGTGGTCTGGGACTCTTATATCAGAGAGATCATTCAATGTTTCACCTTCTGCTTCTGACTTAGTTCATTAAACATGATGTTCTCAAGTTTCTTCCATTTGCCTGCAAAAGCCTCCACACTGTTGGACTTTATTGATGCATAGTATTCCTTGTGTACAAGTACCACAGTGTGAGTATCCATTGGTCTGTTGATGGGTATTTTGGTGACTTCCACATTTTAGCTATTATTAGTTGTGCTGCTATGAACATGGGTATACATATATCTCTGTTGTATGTTATTTTGGCCTCTTTTGGCTATATTCCCAGGAGGGGTGTCGCCGAATCAAAGGGGATATTCATTTCCAGTCTTTTGAGAGCTCTCCATACTGATTTACATAGTGGTTGTACGAATTTACATTTCCACCAGCAGTGTAAGAGAGTTCCTTTCCCCCCATATCCTCACCAGCACTGATTGCTATTTGACTTGTTGATATAGGCCATTCTCTCTAGAGTGAGATGGTATCTTAGTGTTGTTTTGATTTGCATCTCTCTTATGGCTAGAGATGTTGAACATCTTTTCATGTATGTATAGGCCTTTTGCATTTCTTCGTGAGTGAGCTGTCTCTTCATTTCATTTGCCCACTTTTCAATGGGATCCTTTATTTGGGTAGGCTTACTTTTCTTCAGCTCCCTGTATATTCTAGTTATGAGCTTCTTATCTGAGATGTTGGTGGTGAATATTTTTCCCAGTCCATTGGTTCTCTTTTTACAATGTTGACAGTTTCCTTTGCTGTGCAGAAGCTCTTTAATTTGACAAGATCCCATTTGTTAATGATGGGGATAATTTCTTTTGCTCTTGGTGTCTTGTCAAGAAGTCTTTGCCTACGCCTATGTCTTTTAGAAATTTGCCTAATTTGTCTTCTAGAAGGTTCAGTGTTTAATTTTTAATGTTTAGGTCTTTGATCCACTTTGATTTGATTTTGGTGCATGGTGACAGGTGTGTGGCTAGATTCATTCTTCTGCATGTGGATGTCCAGTTTTCCCAGCACCATTTGTTGAACAGGCTGTCCTTTTTCCATTGTATGCATTTGGTCACTTTGTCGAAGATTAAGCAATTGAGGGTGTTTGGGTTTGTTTCTGCATCTTCAATTCTGTTCCATTGTTTTTACAACTATGGCTTTATAGTATAGCCTCATGTCTGGAACTGTAATGCCTCCTGCTTTGGTCTTGTTGCTCAGGATTGCTTTGGCTATTCTTGGTCTCTTTTGGTTCCATATGAATTTAAGAATTGTTGTTTCAAGTTGCTTGAAGAAACTTGTAGGTATTTTGATAGGGATTGCATTAAATCTATATATCAGTTTAGGTAGTATAGTGATTTTGACTATCTTTATTTTGCCTTTCCAAGGGCAGGGGATGCTTTTCCATTTTCTAGTGTCTCCTGTAACTTCCTTCTTCAGTGTAATGTAGTTTTCTTTATATAGATCCTTCATATCCTTGGTTAGGTATACTCCTAGGTATTTAATTTTTGCTGAGCTATTGAAAATGGAATTGTTTTTTAAAGTGAAAGAATGCTACCAAACTCATTTCTTGAGGCTAGCATCACACAAGTCACCAAAGCAGACAAAGACCTAACTGGGAAGAAAAATTATAGACTAATATCCTGAATGAATATAGATGCAAAAATCCCCAATAAGATCCTGGCAAACAGAATCCAACAAGTAATCAGAAAGATCATACACCATGATCAAGTGGGCTTCATCCCTGAGATGCAAGGCTGGTTCAACATACGTAAATCAATCAGTGTAATACACCATATCAACAAAAGTAAAAACAAAAACTACATGATCATTTCTATTGATGCAGAAAAAGCCTTTGACAAAATCCAACACCTCTTCATGATAAAAACACTGAGAAAAGTAGGTATAGAAGGGACCTACCTAAATCTCATAGAAGCCATATATGCCAAGCCTACTGCAAATATCATGGTAAATGGAGAAAAAAATGAAATCGTTCCCTCTCAAATCAGGAACAAGACAAGGCTGCCCACTCTTACCACTCTTATTCACCGTAGTCCTTGAAACACTGGCCATGGCAATCAGACAAGAAAATGAAATAAAGGGCAGCTGCATCGGAAAGGAGGAGGTCAAACTCTCCTTATTTGGAGATGATATGATTATCTACATGGAAAACCCTAAAAGCTCCACTATGAAACTCCTAGAAACAATAAAAAAATTCAGCCAAGTCTCAGGCTACAAAATCAATACTAAAAAAATCAATAACTTTTCTTTACACTAACAATGAACTAATTGAGCAAGAACTGAAAAACATTTGGTCCTTTTTAACTGTTTTTGATTTAAACTCTATTTTATCTGATAGAAGTATGATTTGTGTTTTTTCAGGAGGTTCCATTCACGTGGAGTACGTTATTCCATGATTTCAATTTTACTCCATATGTATTTACCAAGGAAGCGAGCTTTCTTGTAAGTCGGGTAAAGCTGGCTCTTATTTTTAACATCCATTGAGTCATTACTAATGTTTAACTGTAGAATTAACGCATGCAATTTCAAGGTTATTACTGATGTGTGGTTCTCTCTGCAGCATTTGCATAGCATTTCTCCAGTCATAGTTTCTTCTCTCTCCTATACTATCTCATTTTGCTCATATGTGGTTTGCATCCTTAACTTATTCTGAATCCCTACTCTTTACTTTTAGTTGTTTTGTCATAAAACTGTTTGGTTCAAATTAAACATGTCATATGTGTTTAGAAATTTATTCCTTTCTTCTAGATTTTTTTTATTTATTTGTGGTTTTCTAAGGAGTTTTTAATAATCCTCTAGATTTTAGTGAGTCTGTTTAATTTGGTGATTTTCCATCTGATTTTATAGATACGAGTCTTTCTTTTCTCTCGATAAGTTTGGTTAAGAACTTACAGATCTTATTTATCTTATTTGAGAAACATCACCTTGATTTATTCATCCTTCATATTGTTCTTTCGGAGTCTAGTTCGTTATCTACCATTCTGATCTTAATTAGTATTTTTTCTTTGAATAGTTTTGCATTTTTATATTTCTTATATTTACAATTGCCTTGTGACTGATTATTAGTTCATCTATTAAGAACTGATCTATTTTTCTAATATAAGCACTTACAGTAATAAACTTTCTTATTGGAACGGTTTTTATTGGATCACACAAATTCTAATATCATGTGTTTTCATTGTCATTTGTTTTTAGGAGTGTTTTTAATCTCCTGAGTTTTTAGATGACTGATTGTTCAAAGATGTATTATTCAATCTCCATGTGTTTGCATAATTTTCCTGAGTTATTTTATTCTTGTTTTCAGTTTCATTGCACTGCAATCTGATGAGATTTATAAGATATCAATTTTGGGTATCAGCATTGCTTTACTGAGTAAAGTATGATTGAATTTAAAGAAAGTGCTGTCAGCTGCTGAAAAGAAAGAGCATATATTATGTTGTTAATAGAACCCTCTGTGGATGTCTGTCTAGTAAGTTTAAATGACCTAAGAATAGTTTAACTCTGATGTTAAGGATTTTTAAAGAGATTTTATATTATTGACCTATTTATTTATAATAGTAGCATGTTATAGTCACCTAAAATAATTTTATTAGTACCTCCCTGTCTTTTTATGTCTAGTAGTGTTTGTTTTATGAATTTTAGTGTGCCAAAATATGGTGTAAATATAATTACTATTGTTATATCTTTCTGATGATCTGTTCCATTTATCCATACAAGTGGCCTTCTTGGTCTCTCTTACCTGATTTTAGAAGAAGTCTCTTCTCTAAATATGAGTATAGGTACCCTTTTGCCCATTGTATTGATATGATATGTGCATATATAATGTTTACAGATTTCCGTTACCTGAAGTTTCACTTTCAATTCCTTCTCTTTTGATAAGTATAAGTCTTCTGAGGTAGGATGCATTTCTCGCAGACAAAATGTTAGGTCTTCTTGTGATCTAACTTGCCCCAGGGTCTTTTATTTGAAGTCTTAAGACAATTTACATTAAGTAGAATTTTTCTAAGGCAAGTAATGATTCCTTACTTTGTGTGTGTGTGTGTGTGTGTGTGTGTGTGTAGTTGTGTGTTTTTATTCATTCTTCATTATTATTTGTTTATCTAGTCTCCCCAGTACTTGATTCTCACCTTTGGTATCATGAATGCCCTTGTTGTATACCCCAGCACTGAATATTTCTTAATGGGTTGTTGCCGTGTTCTATATACTGGTGATGAATTTCTTTAGTTACACCTACTTTGGAAGATTTTTTTTTTAATACTTCTTAAATTTGAAGGCTATGTTCGTAGAATATGCTAATCTAAACTGGCATTTTTTTCCAGTCTTAAAGTACATGATTCCAATCACTTCTGGATTTTAGAAAAGGTTATTTGTTGCTGTATATGCCTCTTTTTTATGAATAAAGACTTCTTTTTCTAAAACTGAGATGCTTTCTACCATGATTTCAGTAAATAAATTCTCTACGCCCATTGTTTTGTGCCCTGATCTTTCTCACACCCATGTTGTGTCATTGACTTGTTTTGTCATCTGGCAGCTGTTGCTTCCAGCTACCTTCCTCACTTCTTCCTTTGGAATAAGCCCACAAAGTAATTTTTAATTAGTCAGCCCTGTCTGCAAGGTCTAACATGCTGTCCTCACAATGCTGGACCTGGATTTCTCTGTTTTCAATTGCATTTTTGATACCCTAAAGTTTAGTTTGATTTCTTTTCAGATTTTCCACATATATCAAAATCTTTTCTTCATGTCTTTCACTGCCTTATTTATCTCGGTCAGCTTTTTATTTGTTTCTTCTTCAAACCCAGAAAACAGTTTCTTAATTAAGACCATTATTTATTTAGTAAACTACTTAGGCTTGCTAATAATCTCTTATATTTCAGCATGTCTTGTTTGAACTGATTGTCCATGTGGGCCGCTTGTTTTAGATGTCCCCTATTTGTTTGGTTGTTTTTACATTTCTTTTTGTTCTGAAAAGGGTTCTTGCCCTGTAGACCAAGCAGATCTGAAGTCACTGTGTAGCCCAGACTGGCCTTGAACTCAAGGTAATACTCCTGCCTCAGCCTCCTCTCTAGTGGTGGGATTACGGGTATGTGCCACCACACCCAGTTTATGTGGTACTAGAGAAACAAACCCAGAACCTTGCCCTTGCTGGACAAATGCTTTTGATCATTGAGCTATCCCCACAGCCCTTGCTATATTTTCCTATAAATTCCACCATTTTCTTGATATTGACTTCCTGAAAATCAGGCATTTCTGCAGGTATTTTATTGTCTTGTTTTTTCATGATTCTATTGCTAATGATTATACATCAGTTAAGGTAAAAAAAAATTCTTGTCTCTACAAGAACAACTGAGATGAGTCCAAAAATGGTCATTATGTTGAATTATTTAGTCAAATAACTTCTTATGTTGGTCTTATTTGCAACTGTCTATTGTGCCAGCTCCTTCCTAGGCAATGGTTATGTCCCTGATGTTTGTGGTGAGTTACTTGTCTATAGCTTCTTTTATCCAAAAGATATCAGATTCAAGCTCTTTTCAAAATGGCTGCTGACTGTCAAATCGTAGTATGTTACTCTCAGGAACTACTTCTGAGGTGCTCTGCTGAGCTACAGGGTGACTCTTTCAAGGGGAAAGCTTACCGTGTGTGTGTGCAGTTTGCATGAGCTTCAGGCTTGCTTCTCTTGGGGACCAATGTGGCTCCGACACCAGCTATTTCTATGGATACTGGCTGTCTGGGCTTGGCCCGTATCTGTGGCTGCTGGCTGCTCACTGCTGCTCGTCTCCTTCTCATGAGGCTTGCGGCAGCTTCCTCGGCTGGCATCTTCTTCAGCCTTTGATGCTTCTTTGAGATTTCTGCTTTTCCCGTGGCCTTCCTTCAGTTCCAGGAGCTGTTCTCTTTCACTGAGATAATTTGAACAGATAGTTTTTTAACTACATATAACATTTCAGATGAACCTTGAGAGCTTGTTTAGAGGTCCCAGGCAAGGGAGCACAGCAACTCCTATACCCTTGACCGTGGAGCATCCTCCTCTAATGGGAAAGAGAGTCTTCCCCGAGCACGAAGCTTCCGGAGGGACGCACACGGAGTGGTGAGGGAGGAAGTGGACACCCACCTAGACAGCCAGATCTGCTGAATCAACCCTGGCGATCAGTGAGGGGACAGATGTGGCAGCCAGACTGACCTGATGCAATGACAACCTGAATGTCTTTAGAATGTATAACTCAGCTAAGGGATTGGAAATTTAACTTTTCTCTTTTTCTTTCTCAAGTTTTCTAGCCTTATGAATTTCATTGTTATAGTTCTCTTCTCATGTAGACTGCTGGGTGAAGCCACATTAAGCAATCTCAACGAAGATACAGTAAGATACAGAAAAAAAGAACTTTTGGCAAATCACCCCAATAAAGGGCTCTGCTGGACTCATCAAGATATGGCCACTTCAGCCCATTTTAGGGATGGGAAACTGAACTAGTAAGTGGTGATTTGAGTGGTAAAGTGAGTCAGAAGCAAAAGATTAAATATGTTAAATATCGCATGGTTTCTCTGATTTGGAAAACCAAGAACACAGGCATTCTATAGAACCAAATGAGTGTGTAGTGGGAGTTAAGGAAAGATGGGGAGAGTTTTCGAGGGCCAAAATGGGGAGGAAAAAATATCCTAATACTGATACGATGATATGTGTGTGCACAAAATACTCAAGTTCATTCTAAGCATTGTTATTTTATATATATTAATAAAAGTGGTGGAGAAAACATTTTGGATGAGCTTATGAGGAAGCACTACATGAGAAATACTGTAACTACATCATTTATTATGTGTCGCACATTTTCCATAGTTTCCTCTGCTGTTAACTTTATTCTGCTATGATCTGACAGTTTTATATCTGGGGATTATCTAAATTCATTTGAATATATAATGTATGTTTTACAGCCTAAGATATGAACTATGAAAAGTTCTGTGTGCTGCTGAAAATAAAACGTATTCTGTTGATGTTGGATGGGAACACTGTAGATATCAATTAAGTCCATTTGTCCCATGGTGTGGTTTAACTGTGATATGTATTTATTGATTTTTTTTGTCTGATTGACGTTTCTGTTTGGAAGAGTAGGGTACTGAAGCTCCCAGCTGTGATCATGTGAATTATCTGGCCTTTCATGGGTAATAGTTTCTGTTTTATGAATTTAGGTGTGACAAGTTTGGAGGCCTCTATGATTATAACTGTAAACTATTCTTGATAAATTGTTCCCCTTTTCAGCATATAATATCCATCTTTGTCTCTTTTGATTAGTTTTGGCTTGAAATATGATGCATCTGAAATTGGATAGCTACTTCTGCTTACTTTTAGCTCCAATAACATAGAGTATTATTACCAATTTTTCATTCTCAATCTATACACTTCTTTGTGGATGAGGCAGGTCACCCATAATGTATAGGTAACATATAGGTGCACTTTGTTTTTGATTCAATCTTCCAATCTATTTCTTCTGACTTGACATGTAATATCATTAACTTTAAGAGTTACTATTGTAAGGTCTTTATAATATCGTATTGTGCAAGTTAGCTTTTCCAGGGAGACATGAACAAATATCTGTTCGCCTCAGATAAAGCAGAGACCAAAATAACAATTACACTAAAGGGCAGCTTAATGATCCAATGACTTTTTGGAATTACTTTTGGGGATATCAGTAAGGATTACTTACGGGAGCATGGATGACTCAAAAGTCACTTTATCGTTAAAAAGCCCTCCTGATATAGGTAATACCTCTCAGAAGTTGCATCTGTAGAGCTCACTGAATGATTTGCAGCAGCTGGGTCAATATAGTCTCTTTATCAACAAAAGTTTACCACTTCTCTATCCTTGGAGAGGGAGCTTTGTGACTTTGGTAAATTACACCTGTGAGTTGTTTACTTCCTGAGTCTCATCAGCCTCCCTCCTCCCCCCTAGGAGGAAATGTTTCAATTTGGAGGAACTTGCCATACAATAAATATAAACTTGACATCTTCGGTGCTGTTAGTTTCTCTCTCTCCATGGAGAATTCCCTTAAATAGTTTCTTCAATGCTAGCTCAGTAGTCATATGTTTTAATAGGCTTTCTTCTTTTGTTTTTTGTTTTGTTCTGGAAGATTTTTGCTTTCTCGTTTTAAAGAATAATTGTGCAGGGTGTATTATCCTGGATAGATATTTGCATCCACTTTAAGTAGTTCAAATGTGGGTTGGGGTAGTAAATCAAAATTTGAACTTACTGTGTTTCCCCGCTCCTTTTTTTTTTTTTTTTTTTTTTTTTTTTTTTTTTTTTTTTTTTTTTTTTTTTTTTTTTTTTTTCTGTTTCTGCTGAGTCCTACCCTGTTTTTCCCATTGGGCAAAATGCAGAGTGTGGCTCCTGCCTGAGGCTTGTTTTCACTCTAGCAGCGGAGCAAATGGGTATCACCTAGTGCATAGGAACATAAATATACTAGATTTTTTATGTAGTTAGACTGTAGTTCCTCACTTCAAAATGGCCAAGTTCCATAGAATTATTCCTTTAGAATTTCCCAGGGCTGTTGAATATTTTGTTCATTATTTCTTATTAATATTTCTTTGTTAATGTCTGAATGTATTAAGCCTTCTTCATTGTTTCTAAGCACTGGTACTTTTTCTTATGATTTATTTAACAGTCTTCTTAGACTCTCAGTTGAACTTTTGTTCTACTATTGGTATTTACATTGCAAAGAGTGGTTTGATCATTTTTCAAAATTTTCAAAACCTCTTCATTGCAGTGGTCTTTCATGTCCTATACTGTGTTCCCTAACTTATTCAGCTACTTATTTTTACCTTCTTTCGTCTCATTGATCATTTAACTACCATTTTTCAAACTTGTTTTTCTTGTATTCAATCTACTTAAATATATGTGGGATTAATTTTGGAGAAGTTAAGACTTTTCGAGATATCTCGTTGCCTTATTTTTCTCATTATTCTTGTGTTTTTGTCTTTAACTTTTCAGGCTGGTAGGATGGCTATGTCTACAACTATTGTGTAGAGGTTGCTCTGGTAAGAGACTTTCTCCTTATGATGTGCTTTATGCTATAGGTATATTTCAGGAAAAATATCTCCCGTTCATCCTCTTCACAGTACTACAGTAGAACTTTTTATAAAAAGAGAAAAAATGTGTTCATCAGCTTTCCATTCTTGAAACACAATATCTAACATCCATAACTTAAAAGATGAGAGGTTTAATTTAGTTCATATATACAGGACTTCAGTATGTGACTTACCCTAAGACTCTAAGGCAGTAACATCATTAGCTGCGATCTTCTGTAAAAATGAGAAAAAAGTATACATAATCCCAAGAAAAATGGCACAGATTAAAAATTTTGTTTTAAAAGAGAGAAATGGGGGAGGGATTTTAAAGAAAAACAAGCAATAAGATCAAAGGCAGTTTAAAACTCTGGAAAACAAATAGCAAATTCTGTAGTAGTTCCATAAGCAGCACCTATATCGGTGAGGTATGAGTTCGCCAGTCTCACCTTTAATGCCTCACGGGCTTAAGACCACAGGATCTCTCCTTGGGCCAGTTCTGCTCACAGACTTCAGTCTTCTTT
Organism: Ctenodactylus gundi; assembly: GCA_004027205.1. Classification (NCBI taxonomy): domain Eukaryota; kingdom Metazoa; phylum Chordata; class Mammalia; order Rodentia; family Ctenodactylidae; genus Ctenodactylus; species Ctenodactylus gundi. Next base: position 15,958 of record PVKB01007668.1, read on the forward strand.
GACAGATATTGAACATCCCTGTCATCTCTAATGTCCTGGGGTCTTCACTACATGTTCGATTTCACATACTTTCCTCTCAGGGGCTGCTCGCCTAGCTTCCTAGGTCTTTCCTTGAAATCAGAGCAGAAGCCATGCTGAATCTAAAATTCTTGCATTCTTCAAGATTGCAAAACTAGTAACACATGAATGATACCAATGTCTGACACCAGGTTAGCAGTCAAGTACTCCTGGAACAGGCCAGCAGCACCTCTGAGTTCCTGCATGGCTGGAACTAGCGAAATGAATCCCAGACAATAAATTGCCTGGAAGACCCTTCTTCGGTAAAGGGATCAGAAACTCCTTCTCAAATAAAAGGTTTATGCTTTTCAATATTTGAAGATATTTGGAGTCTTACTTTTTTGAGACAAGTCTTGTTCTGCATTCTAATCTGATTGTGAGCTCACTATGTACACCAGGCACGTCTCTAACTCAAGGCAGTTCTCCTGTCTCAGCCTCCTGATTTACTAATTCTTTATTTTATTTTATTTTATTTATTTTTTTTGAGACAGGGTTTTGCTCTATAGTCCAGACTGGTCTTGAATACTCTGCGTAGCCCACGCTGGCCATGAACCATGGCAGTCTTTTTCCTTCATCCTCCAGAGTGCAGGGATTAAAAGTGTACACCACCATATCTGGCTTACACGGTGCTGGGAAATCAAACCCAGGACCTTCCACTTGCTAGGCAAGTACTTTAACTACTGAGCCCCAAGTTACTGATTCTTAAGATGCTCTTAAGGCAATTTTCTTTATTGTCTTTTTATTAAGTACTTAGTTTCTTTGTAATGATGTTGTTATATTCAGCAACTACCCCTCTTTTTTCTCCAAACTCACACATATTTCCTTCTGAGACATTTAGAAATTTCCAATTTGGCTGCTCTGTCAACTCCCACTATAATCCTGAATAAAATTAGTGAACAGCATCCATGAAGAAAGTTACAGAGTGGGTGGTCTTGAAATATACTTCACAAGATAAATTAGTCTACCACACTTATCATGGTCTTCCTCAAAGTTTCAGAATGTTGTCAAATTGTGAAAAATGTTTCTGTCAGAGTGTAACACAATGGCCTCTAGTCCAAAAGTCAGCAGAGCTTTTATTCCCACCTGAAACCTCCTAAGACTGACCTTTACTTTCCACTTTCCTATCGATATCCTAGTAACTAGCCTTCAATTGGCATCACCATCTATCTCTGCGTATTCTAGGGCTTCTCTGGGAATCATCTTAAAACGTTTCAAGTTCCTTCCACTATTTCCAAAGATCTCTGAACCACATGGTCATGTACAGCAAGATTTCACTTCTTTGGGATCAATTTTCTGTATCAGTTAGCTTTTCTGTTGCTAGGACCCAATACCTGATGTTCACAAATTAAAGGAGAGGTTTCTTTTGTCTCCCATTATTTTAGGTTTCTACACAGTTGGGCAGACTACAAAGCAGGGACCCCATGGCAGAAGGGCATGGTCGTGGCGGGCTGCTTAGTGCTTGGCTATCAGGAAGCAAAGAAGAGGAGCAGCAGCACAGGAAAAAAGCGTTAAGATCAGCTAGAGCACTCACAGGCACACCGCTGTGGCTCACCCTGACACATCCGGAAGAGCTTTACTACTCATACTGTGGCTTCCAAGCCAATTGCATTGACACATTCAAATTTAACCGTCATAGATTAACTTCCTGTGATACCAACACCTAAAAATCTAAGTACATAACATGTAAAAGTGACTTAAAGCATCCTCTACTATTTCACTCACACAGGAAAAGGGGGCATGATAATGTAAGACAAACTAGGAAAGAGCAAAATGTGAAAATAATAAAAAAGCAATAGCATACATATGCAAGAATAGTTGAGGTGAAAAGGAGATAGAGTGTGTGAGAAAAGATGAAATTAAGAAAAGAGAAAGGAGGAAAATATAAAGGTACAGTGAATGAAGAGGCAAGGAGATAAACTCAACTGAAAAACTACTTGAAACACAAATTTACAAAACTCCATTGAATATCTCTTGATGTGCTAACGCATGAAAAATCATGGCTAGACAGTATGGAAGCGTAATAACTAACACGTTCACATACATATACAAACATGCATACACACGAAATTAAACGAAATAGTTCCTATATTCCTCCTCATGGAAGATTCATAAGGTAGCCAATTAGAGCCTTTAGACTTCTATTTGCTGATGCTTCCTTGTCAAAGGAGGGATGCAAATTTTTTACTTCAGTTCAGAATTCTTCTCAACCCTTCTCCAAGTAGAAGAACACTTTGCCTCACTGCGGAGGTAGGTGAGTGCTGAGACACTGATGTCAGCGGTGGGGCTGGATCATACTTGATTTCTCAGTCTTTTTCAGTACCTGGGAATAAGAGCAGAAAAAAAAAAAACTCTCAATTGCATAGTCTGATGACAGGTCTGGATTGTGGGCCAAGTTTCTGAAAATCACTAGATAATACTTTCTGTGTCATGACTAACCGTGTCTGTGTACTGCTTTATTTATGCTGAATCCCACTGAACAAAGCAGAGATAGATGTGTGTACAAAGTCTTTGCTGGAAATAGAAGCTTCCAGAACTCAACCTTTTGTTGTTAAGTGCTGTTGTTCTCTGAAATTAAGATCATTGTCCACATGAATCCTTGCAGCTGAAACTTTCCTGTCACAATGTTCAAACCACCATTGTTTTTACTTTCTGATCTCTCTCTCTCTCTCTCTCTCTCTCTCTCTCTCTCTCTCTCCTCTGCCAGATGGAATGTGCTAAGTACTATCTGGTTTGCACAGTGAGCAGATTTTTTTTTTTTTTGTCAGTAGTTTCCTAATCTAGTGTCTGGTCTCCCAAGAAACAAGAGACAAAGAGACAAGCACTGGGTCATTCTCTCTTTCCAGTGATTTAGCTGTGTTTTACCGCCCTCACCATTCTCCCGGTGAAGCTAATTTCTAAGGCACTTCCACATTGCCTCTCTGGAGAGCAATGCACGATTTTCCTTAACCAAATACATAATATGTGAGCATTTTCTTCCTTCATACTGAGTTAGAAGAAGCTACTTAAGATGGCTTCGTGTCTCATTTTTCCTTACATCTGTCCTATGAACGATCGACAATGGCAAAAGCAGAGGGGGCTTCTCAGGCTGTTCACCTCCCCGTTAATGTTTACATCCTCAGGAAAGTGCTCAGAATTAACATTCTTGTCTAACGCAGGTCCCCTTTCTGCTCAAGGTAAATGACTGTCCAGTAGCAAGGCCAGTTCTCAGCGAGTACCCTGTAGCTATCTCTTACTTTCCTGTCAGAAAGGAAATTCCTTTACCCCTCTTGCCGTTTGTTTAGTGCCAGTGTGTGTCACTTACGTCTCTTATGAGGCAAGTTACCAGTATTTCCAGAGTTCATCTTCTTGCTTGGTCAAGTTTTAATCCAGTGATTACTAAGAGTTTCCTCATAGAGACAAGTATTTGTTGGTTTGGATGAATATTCTAGAACAGGTTGAGAGGTCGAGTGCTGCCTGTCTTGAATCTGTCATAATTTGGTCATAAAACAAATTTAATTGGAAAGACAACATTTGAAACCTCTGGGATAAAAACAAATAAATAAAAGAAAACAATATTAACAAAGAAGTTCAGAATAAACAAAATCTACACCAAACACAAAAGGTTTATCTTAAACAACCTACTTTTATAGATCATAGAATTAGTAATCAGGAACAATAATATCTGCAGTGGTAAAAATAATGTTTATTGAATAAATAATAAATTTGGGAATGAAATAAATACAACAGACAGATGAGGAAAGTTTTTTTTACAAGATGTTAAATACATCATTGGGTAGTCCATGATAGAGTTAAGATTTAAATAATTTCAGAAATGAACAAAGAAATATCTTAAATGACATTCTCAAAATACAACAAATCACAAATCATTAAATAATTATAAAAATGCCTCAACAAATTTGATAATGTACCATAAATGGACAAATTTCCAAGATTATATACTTATATATATACATATATTACATGAAATATATATAGTTATATGCATATATTATGATCACTGAATCATAAAGAAGTAGAAATATTAGGCATTCCAAGCAACAAGAAATGAGATTGAATAAAAAATTAAAATCTTCCCATTAAAGAAATACAGAATCAGGTGTCTTCATTGCTAAACTCTAATAAAAAATTTAAATAATAAAAAAGACCAGTACCTTTACATCACTCTAAAAAAATGAAGAAGGAATGCCTCCAAACATATTGAATGTACAAAGTCAATTACCATGATACCAAAACCGTGTAAAGATGTAAACACACACACACACAAAATGAAAGAGAGGGAGAGGTACAAACCAATGTCTTCAATAAACATAGATGAAAAAATTCATCTCCAGACCACTAGTGAAATTGACTCAACATATTAAAAGAATTATTCACCATGATCACATGAGGTCGTTTCAAGGATGCAAGCATAATTCGATGGTGTCTCCCATCGATGGGCTTCTCCAAAGCTTCTTTGACATCTCCAAATTCACAGGCGTTTCCATCTTCTTTCTCTACATTAAATTATTTTAGCCACACAATAGTATCTTAGTAGTTCACCTAATTGAAGGGCCATTTGGGGGCTTAGATTCCAGACTGAAGCCATATATCATGCTTGCTGCTAAGGATTTTAAAACTATATCTGCAACATCACAAAGCAAAAGATCAGGAAAGGTCACTCAACTTCTACTTGCATGCATTTAGCCAGATGCCTGCGTATTCTGGGTTGTTCTGCCCTGTGTGACTGTATATATATATATATATATATATATATATATATATATATATATATATAAAACCTTCCAGAAGGCAGGTATCCAGGTACAACTGAATAGACTGGATCAAAAATGCCTCTACCTAAAAATAGCCAAGCTCGAAGAGTATAGCATCGCCCGCAATCTGTGTTTGCAGAATGTTGAAGGAGTTACTTCACAGTACTCCCGATCAAGAAATCGATCTCCAAAATACCTGGTAACCACAGAATGTACTTTTAGGAATTTGAGCATTTTTCTTCCTCAGATCATCATGTGCATGATAATTTCAAACTTTTCATCAATCAAGTTATCAGCTCCTCCAGCAGGAGCCAGCTCTAAGAGTTCCCAGAAGTCACAGCACAGCTTGTGAGTGTGTAGAGTCAGCCTCCCTTTTGGGGTAAGATTTGGACTTTCAGTCCCTGCAACATTACTCTCAGTGGACAAGACTACTCCATTGTAATATTGGCACTTGACGTCTGACACGACACTGAAGATAATCTGTGCCTTTCGGCAGCACCGGAAATCTTAAATTCTTCCCATGCCTATCCACCCGTGGACCCAGACAAATAGCTTTATTCTTTATTCCTTATATATCTTTTTCCTGTGGTACAGACGATTGAATCCAGGACTTTCACAGTAAGCTATATGCCCAGCCCATTTTTCAAAAAAAAAAAAAAAAATTTGAGACAGAGTCTCTCTTATTTGCTAAGTCGTCTCTCTGGATGATCTGCATATTTTTGAGGGTGGAATGATAAATCCTCCCATTATTAATATAGTTCAGTATGTATCTCCCACCTGTCCATTAATATCGGATTATATTTACAAGGAATATTAAATTGTATTCCATCACTGCATTTTCAGTCTATGCATGTCCTCTGAGGTAGAGTGAGTCTCCTGTCAGCAACATATCCACTGGTACTAGGGGGCTTTTTCTTCCATTCTGTCAGTCTATGTCATTTAGCTGGAAAATTTGATACATTTCCATTCAGCGTCATTATCCATACTAAGTTCTTAAAGTAGTTGTCTTCTTAACTTATTCTTTTCCCCGACTTCTTGAATAGCCTTACTTGTGAACGACCAGTTCTCTCCACTGTGCTCTTTGATTATCTTAGCTTACTCTCTCCCTCCTCTATATCTGCCCTTCTCTTCATGCCTTATTTTAGGTAGATTCTCTGTGTATTTTTCAGGTAATTAATTTATTTGATATTTTAAATCATTTCAAACTTGGTTAATTTTTTTCAGTTAGATTATTGATTAATCTTTGTGTTATCTTAAGCTTCTATTTTATATTCTCCGTTGCAGAATTTTCCACATTTGATACTATGTTGGTGGTGTCTGGAGCCATCTAGGCACATTAGGTGAGGTCATCCTTTCTTGAAAGCTTTTCATGCAGTTTTATGCACAATGTCATCTGGGTTTTAAGAGAGGAGGTATCTGTTACTGTCTTCATGATCTGGCTTTCTTTGTGCGAGTCTTTCTAGAAACTCTAATCAGGCTGCTTGTTTTTTCTTACACACGAGTTATTTCTGCTCCTTTATTACTAGATGGCACACTAAATTCATGCTTTCCTTGTTGCCAGTGTTATTGTGCTGCTGCTCTTCCAGCACTAGAGGGCAACCCAACTCAGGCTTTTCCTCAAGTACAAAGTGATGCATTGTTAGACACAAACTTGGAAAATAATATAAACATTGTAGGATCTCCCCACAAGCCATGCCCCAGGACTGACTTAGTCCAGACACATCATGTAGAGTTGCTGATCTGTTGAATGGACATTTCTGATTTCTGCCAGTCTCTGGAGAGTATCACTATGGAGGATACAGCCATAAGCTCCTCTATCACACCCATGACCATCAGCACCACCCAATTTGTTCTAACCTGAGCTCAATGTATATAAAGACCAGGACTGCAATGGGAAAGGCCAAGGCCCACACTACTCTGGGCTCTCTGTTGCTGAAGTAGATTCATAACAATTTCCTTCCTGTCTGTTTCCTCAATGTTTTTGATTGTCCTTTTATTATAATAAAAAACAATTACTACGGTTACTTACCTGACTTTATAAGTTCTTGAGAAAGTAGTTTGGTGCACAAATAACTGTTCTGATAGGTGTTTCTGTAAGGATGTGATTGCAGGAGAATCTTATGCAGCTATCATTTTGCTCTGCCTACTGAAAACCCTTTTTTTTTTTTTTTGCCATAGCTATTATTTGTATAGTATGTGTCTTTATCTCGCTGTTACTATTAGTCATTCTACCTGGGATGAAATTCAGTCTCATTGTAATTTTTATTTGTATTTCTTCAAAAGCTAAAGACATTGTGCATATGGTCATATATTTGTTTTATTCACACATTTCTACTTTCACTAAATGTATTTTTAGGTGATTCACCAGCTTTTAATTGGATTACTTAGTGTCTTTTTAATTATTATATTTAAGTATGATAAATATTAATCTTTGTTTAGCTGAATAGCTAGTCAAGATTTTCTCTCATTCTGAAGATTATTTTATTATTTTCTTTGTTGTGTGAATATTTTGTAACTTGCGGTAATACCATTTGTTAATTCTTGCTTTAGTGTTCTGTGCTTTTAATGGCATGGGAAATTGCTGGCTGTGCCAATATTTTAAAACTGTTTTCCCTGTAATTTCTTCTAGTAGTTTCAGAATTTCAGGTCTTTCTTATATTAAGTTTTTAAAGACTTATTTTAAGCTTATTTTGTGCAGGACGAGGCCCAAGGGTGTTATTTCAGTCTTCTACATGTGGACAATCAGCTTTCCCAGCACTACTTGTTGAAAGAACAATCCTTTTACCAATGCATGTTTTTGACATCTTCGTCAAAAATCAATTGGCTGAAGATTCATGCAATTATTTCTAGGCCCTATTACTATCTATTTGTCTAAATGTCTGCTTTTATGCCAGTACCATGTCATTTGTGTTACTATAGCTCACAAATATGCTTTTTTAAATTATTTTGGATTTAGTGTTATTATGTCTCTAGGACTACTCTTTTTTCTCAGAATGGCTATGGGTTTTCAGGGCTTCCTATGCTTCCATATGAATTTTAGTTGTATTTTCTGGTTTTGTGAAGTTGTCTGGTGTTTCACTGAATACTGCATCGAATCCATAAATTGTTTTAAATAACAAAGCCATTTTATACTTTTGTATTTGCTCAATTCCTGAAATTCCTGAGCATGAATTATTTGATATCATATTCTGTTTCTCTTATAACTGATCAGAAATTTTCAATAAAAATTATATATATATATATATATATATGTATATATGTATGTGTGTGTGTGTGTGTGTGTGTGTGTGTGTGTGTGTGTGTATGTATATATTTTGGCGCAGGATCTCATTCTTCAGCCTAGGCTTATCCTGAGCTCACTATGTAGACCAAGCTAGCTTTGGGCTCACAGCAGTCCTCCTGCCTCAGCCTCCTGAGTGCTGAGACTAAAGGCTTGTGCCACCACACCCGGATTTAGGTGGCACTGGGGAATCAAGCTCAGGGCCTCGTGTTTGCAAGGAAAGGACTTTAACTGCTATGCCATTCTTTCAACCCTGCCTTTTCATACCTTTGGTTAGAGTTATTCCTGTATTTTTTTCTTGAGTATAATGAATAGAATTAATTTTCTGATTTCTTAGTCAGCTACTTAGTTATCGGTGTATAGGAATGGTAGTGATTCTTGTATGTTGAGTTTTCATTTCTTCTAGTTTGCTTAATGTGTTTATCAGTTTTAATAGTAATTTGATGGACTCTTCAGAATGTTCTATATGTAAAACTATATCATTTGCAAACAGATAACTTTAGTTTCTAATTTTTTATTTGTGCTTGTTTTATTTATTTCTCTTGAGCAATTGCCCGTGCTCAAATTCATTGTACAGTTTTGAATAAGAGGGGCAAGAATGGGCGTTTTGTTGTTCCTGATCTTAGAGCAATTGCTTTCAGTCATTTTCCCATGCAGTGTTATATTGGTTAAGAGTTTTCATACGCAGCCTCTATACCTAATTTAGTCAGACATTTTATATGAAGTGATTTTAGACTCTATCACAAGTTTTTGGTACCTCAAGTGTGATAATCCTGTGATTTTTACCTTAGTTTTCATTTATGTGCCCCATCATATTTGATTTCCATATTTTGAACCATCCTTGCAACACTATACTGTACTAAATTTGAATATTGTATATTGTCAGATCTCCATTTTTTTCTTTCTTTCTTTCTTTCTTTCTTTCTTTCTTTCTTTCTTTCTTTTTTGTTTTGAGACAGGGTCTCACTCTGCAACCCAGGCTGATCTTGAACTCACAATGGAGCCCGGTCTGGACTTGGACTTGGACTTATGGCAATCGTCCTGTCTCAGCCTCCTGAGTGCTGGGATTACAGGTATGGGCCACCTTGCCCCGCTTTTGTGGTGCTGGGGAATTGAACTAAGATACTTTGTGCTTGACTTAGTGCTTGCTAGGCAAGCGTTTTAACCACTGAGCCATTCTTCAGCCCCAGATCTCCATGTCTTTATGGCCGCTTTCTCTTGAGTCATTCTGTTCCATTGTTGGCATCATTTTTCCCTGATTATACTTGATCTTTATAATCTTCTGTTGATGTCTGCATCGTAGGAATAAGTAGCATACATAGATCTTATTAGATTGAATTTGAAATGTAAATTTCTTCAACAATCATGCTATCTAAAGATTCTTGGTTACTAATTTGTAGTGTTTTGGGAATATCTATTATGAGAATCCTCAAGTGGCTCACCTGTTACCTTGTTAAGTAAATAAGCAGAAATGTCTCTAGCATCTACAAAAAACACCTTATACTTAGGTCCACTGTGGTGGCTTTAGTATAGAGTATTGATGGACAACATTTGATTTGGAGCCTGAATCTTCCATTAAGGACCTGAATCATGGCAGCTCCATAGTAGATAGCTTTTAAATCTATATTCATATGGACTAAACTATTGCCATATCTACAGAGCCTACTGAGTGTTGGTTCCACTTGTGCAGGCCTGACACTGAATTTGGCTTGAATATGATCCCATTGTAGTAGCCATTTTTTTTTTTTTTTTTTGTACAGGAGGATTAGCCTGGTTGTGAAGGTGCGCACACATTTCATTCTTCTTCAATTTGCAGTTACATCTCTCTCTACAATTTTCTAGATGATTTTGTGAGATAGGTGATATAAGGGACGTGAAACTCGACCTCACACTCTATTTGACGTATATTCAATTTTTTTTGCACACAAGTGCCTAATCTTTCATGTGAGTCCTTTTCTCTTCAGAAGACATTCTAATGCATAAATGATTGCTCCTTTGATGTTTCTGTGAGGATAGAAATGTTAAAAACACCTATCACACTGTATTGCTGATGCCATTCCTCTCAAAAATAATGTATAGTATATTATTCTGTCTCATTTTGCTTTTTTGGCAGCACTGGTTTGAAGCTGGAAAATAAAACATTCTGCTGCCGGATCCTGAGTTATGAAGAATAAAGGCATATGTGAGCTTTTTAGAAATATTCTGAAGGGATTTTGTGTGTCTTATTGAAATCAAAGGAAAGGCAATCTTTAATTTTCATTGTTAAGAATAATCTGCTGTTGTTATTGGGTGATTTCCAGAAAAGAAGCCACTTCTCCTGTCTTCTCATTATCTACGTCCTTATTAGAGATTTTTGCCCCAGTTCTTCTCAAGTGATGGCAATCACTTCTCACTCATTAAATCTAGGCTGGCCTTAAAATTCCTTGTGGTCAACAAAAATGAGAAAAGGGTAATAATTCGACACTTTGGAACATTGGCTTCATTAGTCTTTTCACATGCATATTCTCTCTTGTGGAGACCTCATTTTTACAGAAAACATGCCAATAATAGATTGATAGAGAATAAGAGAACATGAAGGCAGCTACAGATGTGTGATTCCATCTAGGTGAGATCATTTATTCATGGCCCTGATCATGATTTTTGCCCAGCCAATCTTTTGAGTCATGAAAAATAACCATATATTCATTGTTCTAAAATACTAAATATTAGAGTGCTTTATTATTATTCGCTTAGAATAACTAATAAAATATCTTCGCAGTTGTAATATATCTTTTCTACCCAGCAAACACACATATGCTCAACATAGGCTTAATGGTTTGGACATCAATGAAAGGTGATTTTCTCCTAGTACTCTCATTCGCTTGTTCTTAAATGATCATTCGCATGAAAATTGCTCTTCCCTACTTCCCTGGCTTGATTCAGCTGAAGGTAAACAATCAGAATGACAAACTGAAACTTCTATGCTTGTCTTCAAAAATCATTATAGGCAGTTCTGTATAGGAAAAGGAGTCCATCTTAAGTACTTAACAATTAATCGATCCTCAATAGATTTCTGAATACAAATACCCATACAATAACAAATATACAAAAACAAAAATGTCTAGTGCCTATGTGAAAATGTGTGTCCAGAATTACAAAATACATTCCAATGACACAGCTAATTGTTCAGCAATCTTTAGGCACAAGACATATCCAGGTACAATTCCCCAGTGTGCTACTTAAAATGACCATAGAATTACATTTATATGTTTGGAAATTGATAGTCACATGTACAAAATGAACATGATATAAAAGACAAAGGAAAAATGTCAGGCGCTATCACTGCTAAAAAAACGCGTATTTTTCCACACCCCCAACACCATCGCTCCCATTGTTGAAGTGGCTTATTATAGAGGTTTTACTCTCAATACTGTGTTCCTAACCTTTCTTGGACACTAAAGTGTTCACTCCCTTACATGGTTGCCAGAAACAAAATGGCTCCTAGATCCTGATTCTACTATGCCACACAGGAGAGAGTCAATTAATTACTGCTGAATAAGCTATTGGAACAGTAAACTATGGTACACCAATGAGAAAATTCTACTTACATTACCAAACCAACAACACAAAAAGCATTTTAGCATTAAAAAATTCACTTTATAAGAAAAACCACCTTATAAATGTTTGAGAGACAACCGACAACCAGAAGTTCAAGTGTAAAGATACAGACACAAGAAGTATGATGAAACAAGACAGCATACTTCCTGAAAGAAATGAAATAAATGTGTAAAAATAACCCCTTAAAAGGAAACTGATGATGTGTATACTGAACAAGGCAAGAGAATTATTATATGTGAAGTCGAAAAATGCAGGCTATCAGAGAAAGAAAACTGAATGAAATTAGGTAAAAGTTCATTTCAGGAAAGGGAGATTCAGAAAAGACAGATTCTGGGAAAGAATGAAAAGCAAACCATGGAAATAAAAAGAAGCCATGGTAAGTTACAAAAATAAGAGCATTTGAAATACACAAACAAGACTAAATCAACAAAAGAAAGAGTATGGGTATGTGAGATGTTTTGAAATAACCCAGTCATATATAAATAAATAAATAAGTAAAATTGAATATATCCTCCAAGTTTTATGAGAAATAATTAAATTAACAAATATTGGAAATTTATGGTCCTAAAGCCAAAGAAAAAGGAAGAAGCATGGAGAATGTGTTCAATGACATAATAACTAAAAATTCCAATGTTGAGAAAGATATAGAAATTGAGATATATTGGATTCATAAGACTCAGATAACTATTACCAAAGAAAGCCTCATCCCAGAGTATTGTGCTTAAGCTGTTCAGAAGTACAAGAATAAGAAAGATGTGTAAAACCAGGAACAAAAATAAAATAAAAACTTGTCAACCAAGCATATTATATAAAGGAAATAAAACACAATACCTCCTTCCCCCAACGTAAGACCATATGAAAGTGCAAAATCCATGGAGAAGCAGATATCACAAGAAAGAGAAATTCTAAGACAATCATACTTCTCAAAATAATAAACCACTAAATCATAGCAAAGATGAAAAGAAAATGAAAAGTATATTCAGGGCAGCCAAAATAAAATTAACAAATGAAAATTGTCATTATTTATACATTAATATTTTCTTTGAACGTGAATAGAACAAATTTTTCAATAAAATGCTAATTTTCTAATTTAATTTTAGTAAAGGACACATATAATGTTGCCTAAGAGAAACTCGTTTCACCCATTAAGACACACAGAGTGAAAGTGAAAAGATGGAAAACTTCATATACCCAGAAAACAAAAACAAACCAACAAAAAAGTAAAAATAGGTATATTTGTTCCAGACAAATTAGACTTTAAGAAAAAAACTTTTAAAAAGAACAAAATTACCATATAATAATCAGAGGTACATTTAATAAAAATTAAAACTGTTATTTATATGCAATTAACAGTGGAGTTTCCAAATTTATGGGCTCAACAACTGGACTTAAAGGGATAGATTCTAGCACAAGAGTAAGAGGCTTCAACACCTTATTTTCTCCAATAAACAGAACATATAGACAAAAAGAAAACAACAAATAAACATGGGAATTCATTCCAACATCTATCAAAAAAGTCATAAAATGCATTTATGGGGCATTTTATTCAACATCTGCGTTATACACAATTCTTTCCTTCAGTACATGGAACATTGTTTAGAACTGATCTCATAAATACGTAAAAGAAAACTCAAGAAATTCAAATAATATAATTTATATCATGTATTTGTTTCTGACCACAATGAAATAAGACTAGAAATCAACTATGACAAGCAACATTTTTCAAATAAAGAAAAATTGAGCAATATACTAGAGAACAGCTTGTCACTAATGAAAACAAAAATCAGAATTCTGGAAGCAAAGAAAATGGAAACCCAACATGCCAACACTTACAGTAAAAAAGAATTAAGGTGGAAGTTTCTTAGCTATAATTATTTAGTAAAAACAAAAACATTTCACCTAATAAATATCAACAATGAATTTCAGGAAACTAGGAACAAATAATGTGGGGAGCCGAACCCTAAGATGGCGCCGGGCAACGGGCCAAGGGGCAGGATTAGATGCCGCACCCAAAGGATGGCGCCTGCGTGGCAGCCACACCTCCTAATAAAATGTGATAAACAACTCCATATGTGGAAATCGCGGACTGGCGACTGATCTCCTCATGTGCAGGCTCCTATCTAAAAGCGCCACGTAGTGAGATATGATAGGCTTGTG
>PVKB01007669.1:0-29746 GCA_004027205.1 Ctenodactylus gundi
GGGGGGGGGGGGGAGCAGCGGTTCCTGTTACAGACTTGACACCGTATTTTCTCTCTTCTTCAGAAGACTGGAAGAAACAGAAGAGGATTGCCTCCATACCTTAAGCCACTGCTGCCCCCCTACCCTCAGCTAGGCCTTCATTTTCACTGCTAGGCCTCTGCAACACTGACACACTGAGCGACATTTCAAAAAATGGATATGCCATATTTCAAAATAAACCTCCTTGTAGGCATTTCTATTTGACAGTGAGCATTGTTTAACCTCTTAGCAATTTTTAAATCATGGCCTATTAAAAGTAAGACCCTCCTCCATGTCTGGCCAATACATATTGCTTACATTCAAGTATCAGATGGATTTCAGAGGAAACTAGTTTTGTAGCAAGATAAAGGGACAAGAAGTGGAAGTGCTTTCTTAGTAGCAGTTTCATCCCTAGTTCAAAGGCTTCTTGTATAGGCTGAGCCGTCATGGCCAGTCAGTGTAAGTAGAAATGAGTTACCTCCAAGATGAGCTGGGGCTCATCGGGGGCCATTAACATGTTAGGGGTATGTGATGGTGGCTCATAGGCCTTTGCGACTGGGTTGCAGCTGCTGCATACATGTGTTTTTCTGCTTGCGAGTCAACCTAATGGTACTGCAATGAAAAATCTGACCATAGCTTCAGGACAGCTCTGACAGAGAGAAAACAGGGGTCCACACAAATTCACTTGGCACAGTCTTCGCCAACACCAAGTTAAAAACAGGGCTTTCTAAAAAGCTAGCAAAGCAGCAAAATTGCTGTCGAGGCATTGAAGGATGGAATCACGTGTTGAGTGGACCCTAAGAACTGTCCTGGACAGTACCTGGAGCCACCAGCCACAAGGGACTATGGACGGCTGCAATGTGGTTAAACCAAAGTGAGATGTATTGTAGGCCCGAGAAATACACAGGATTTTGAAAATGAAATATAAAAGAAAGGTACCTCATTCATAATTTTATTTGACTTATTCAAATGACAATGTTTTGCATGGGGTGGGAGAAATAAAACATGACTAAAATTAATTTCACCCACTTCTTACTTAGAAAGTAAGGAACCAGAAAATCCACAATTGCATATGTGCATGAAATTTCTGCCAGATGGCCCTGCTCTCAGATAAGAAGAATGCCCGGCTGGTTTAGAGGCAACTTGTCACAATTTACTACAGAAATGTAGCCAATGGTTCTGCAGTGGCATGAGCGCCTCCCACGGTGGCTTACCTCGCAGGCCTCAAGTCAGCGCTCTGGGGGCAACCAGCACCGGTTCAAACTGGGCCGGTTATGGAATCCTGTCGTCTCCTCATTTGTACAGGGAAAGGAGTAACTACAGCTCGAGAGTAACATGGGCTATGGCTTAAAACACACTCGGTGTGAGGCCTGATAGGATGAGGGCTATAAAATAACCTCTCACCAGAGCATCCACATCCATTCAAGCTGCTACAGCGAAACGTTATAGACTGGGTGGTTTGAACCAGCCATCTTCAGCCTTTTTGACACCAGGACGGTGTAGTCCAAGTTCTCCCGAGGATTGGGGGGTGGGGGGAGGACGGCTTTCAAATGGCAGCAGCGGGAGAGGAATGGGGCTTGAAGCTCCACCTCCTGTCCATCAGCAGGAGCACTAGAACCTGATAGGAGCGCCATGACAGAAGGCGGGGCTATGATCATGGTCACCTCTGGTGCGTTGTTATTTGTCCCTGTGGACTGGCCCTTCTAAGGGCACCAGTCAGTATAGGTTCATGGCCCAGGAGTTGGGGATCCCTGGCTTAAACCACAAACATATTTCTGACAGTTCTGGAGCTTGGCAAGTCAGAGGTCATCTGGATTGAGCTCTGGTGAGAGCCTTCTTGGCTATGCAGATGAGAGAAAGAGAGAGAGAGAGAGAAAAGAGTGGACAGTAGTCCTGTTGTGAGGACCCCACCTTCTGACCTCACCTTAACCTAACTACTCCAGCAGGCCCTTCTCGTAATTCCCTCCTATTAGAGACCAGGGCTTTAATATATGAATTTTGTGGTAGACACATTAAATCCATAACCACAGCTTAAGAAGTCTAACATTGGATAACTGCTATTAATTTACATTTAGTGGTGTTGCTTGCAAAATATTTTCCAGCACTGCGACTCTCATAGACATCTCTGCCGAGTAGGGTTTTTCCTAGAGAAGAGCAGTGAGCATCATGGGGCTCACCACTTTTGAGTGTGGGTCTTCGGCCAGCAGCTACAGCTGCATCCCTGGAGGAACCTGTTGGAAATGCAGGCCCCTCAAAAAGTTGCTGAGTCAGAATATGCAGTTAATGAGACCTCCCACCCCGAGGCTTTGGCACTGAGTTTCTGCAGTGGTACCAGGAAATTTGAAGATAAGCAAGACAGTCCCACCAGCAAGGTGGTCAAAGTCCAGTGGTTGCGGGTTTGTGTTGGGGTGGAAGTAAATCAAAAGAGAACAAGGCAGTTGTCTAAATAAGATTTGAGGTGGGCCTGATACCCCCCTGCTTCTCTGTGAGCCAAAACCAACTGTGAGACAGACCAAGGAGACAAATATTTGGAGATCAAAATATCAGCCTTCTTACTGACAGAACTGTAGGAGAACATAGCTTACATAGGCAGTTTCCTGCCACTGGCCCTCAGAATAGGGATATTCACTCACCAATACATGGAACAAATGCCAAAGAATAATAATAGGAAGAATAACAGGAAGAAAGAGAAGGCTGAATTCAGTGGTTTTCTATTGCTGTCAAACTAACAGAGTTACCAATCATAGTAGCTTAAACGCCCATTTTCTAGCCCACAGGTGTGTAGGTTAGACGTACAGTGGTTTCCATTGGGGTCTCTGCTCAGGATCTCACAAGGCCAAAAACCAAGGAGTTGGCCAAGTTCACCTCCTATCTTGAATTTTTAGGAGAAGATCCAGCTCACGACCGTGGGGGTGGTTGGCCCAATGCAATTCTGTGTAGCTGCAGCATGGTGGTCTTTGCTTCCTTCTGGCTGCCCTCTGGGCCTCACTCTCAGGTGGCTCCCTAGCTCTTACACCTGCCCCTCTGTGTTCCATGGGCTCACTTCACTTCTCTATGACCCAGAAACAAAAAAGTCACCTCCGGTCTCCCATAGTTGGCATCATCTCCCTACTGGTTGACTCAAAACCACCTGGTTAGTAACCTTAATTACGAATGCGAAATCTCTCTTTTCCACAAACTATAAACAGAGCATTACAGCTCATCAGATAGCCTCAGGGACTAGGACGAGAAATCTGGCAGGTCCGTTTTGGGATCCTTCTTAGTGTACCTTGATTCTGCTTTCAAAGTTACCAACCAGGTAATTAATCTTCCACGGGAGAGAATGAATGCAGGCATGGGCAGGGGCCAAGAGTTTTACAGGGAGGAATGTTGTTCCCCATTGAAACTGGAAGCCAGGAAAAGATGGTTCTTCCAGCCACACCCCTGATGTATTCAGATAGCTGCAGCAAAGTGTAGGTCAAGGGTTATGCAGGAGTCACAAAGACCATGGTGAGGCATGTGGTTGGTTCCCGAGAGGAAATTTAACCTGATTGGAGAGATGTGACAGTCCCCTCTAACAGGAGGACAGGGATGCTTGCAACCAGTCTTGCAGGAGTGTCCTAAGGTGCTGGCAGTGGGTCTGGATGCAGAGGAGGATGACATGGGCAGAGCTGTGGGGTAGGGGGTCACTTTGGAAGCACTGCTTGAAATCTCAGCGGATCTTCGCAAGAAACCTGGTAAGAAGTTCAAGAATTTGAACCAGAATGAAGGGAACAGGGATGGAAGGGGGTGATAAAGGATAGCAATCAAAGGATCCCCAAAGAGGGCTCTGGGAGAGAGACAGAAGGAGGTCAAAGCTCAGTCCATGGGCCCAAACCCCCTGGAAGCTGGGAGGACAGGAAGTGCTGGATTGAGGGGGAACTTGGCTCTTGGTGAAAGGCACATGGAAAGGGCTCATTTCTCAGGTCTCTTCCAATTCTCTGTCTACACACACACACACACACACACACACACACACACACACACACACCTCAACACTATTCTTCCCTCCTTCTGCGATGCCACCAGTGGATTCCTCCTCTTCCCTGACCCGTCCAGCCCCCACCTACACCCTGTCCTACTATCTGCCTCATTTCAGCAGCTACTGCTCCACCTAATCTCCGGCAGAGGTTACTGTCTCCCCATGGTCCAACCCAATGGAATCTTGTCAGGCCTCTTCTCCGTGGCCCGCTGTGGCCTTGGGACACGGCTTCCTTCTGCAAAGCCTCCGCTTCCTTTGGTTTCTAAGACCCTCCTCTCTCCTTTTCCTTCCTAGCCTTGACTGTTCATCCCTGAGATGTTTCTGACCCCGGAGCCCCATTATGCTCATTTCTCCCTGGATGTGCTCTTTCTTCACCTGGAGGTGTCAGATATTCCGAGAACACTCAGTCCTCTGCTTCCGCATGAGGCCTCTCCCCGGGCTTTGCCTACCACCAGCTCTGTTCTTGGCATCAAAGCTCTGCATATCTGATGACTTCAAACCCATCCTCTTCTGGGATTCCCTACAGCTGTTGAGGGCAGTAGAAATTGGGGTCACCCCATCCCTTGTGTTAGCCCCCCTGTTCCATCCTCTCCATTCCACCTTAATTCAGAATCTCTGGGGTGACAGCTCTATTGGCTGCCCTGCCCCTCAGCTGTGCTCCTTCTGAGGTTCATCTCTTCCCTTAGAGATTTATTAAACTATAACATACATTTTATTATTTTCCAACTTCTATGGCTTTGCTAGGACCCATCGTTCTATCCTGGTAAAGCTGAACTTCAATATTGTTCACGTTGAGCTTGAAAATTCTTCAGGTTGCATAAGCCACCTGTGCCTGTGACCTACCCACACTACCCAGCGCTTCCATGCCAAGCTGATTGTCCTGTAGCGAACATGTTGGTCTGTTTCCCAAGGTCGTTCCCCGGCTCATGGTGCTCCTCCTGCCTACAGCGCCTTCCCTCACCCCCACCTCACCTTCCTGACTCCTTCCTCCAGCTCCAAGCCACCTAAAAACCTACCAACCTTCAAGACTCAAACCACACGTCACCTCTGTAGGAACAAAGTCTGGGCCGAGCAGGGCCTCCCACCAGCTCCCCGGACCCTGCAGCACATCATCTACCAGCAGCTCTGACTGTCAGTAAGAGTTCCTTTATTGCCACTCGGACTGTGTGGAAGTCAGAAAAGAGTGGAAGGCCCTTTTATATGTATTATAAATTTAAAGATTTCTCAGCTACAATAGACCTTGATCTGCTTTGCAAGTCTCTGGATGACCAGAAATGGCTTCCGGTTGCGACTTCTAAGTATTTGAGTTTTGCACAGTAAAAAATTTCAGAGAGATTTTCTCCTGAGGGCCCACGGCCCAGGGGAGGGTACAAGTGAAAGAGGAGAGCTCATCTTTCCCAGCCCAAAGAGGCCCATAAAAGTAGCCAACTGCGGTCAAACGAACCGTGGCTCACCTCCACGTAGGCCCATCTGGGGACAGGAGCGCGCGCGCGCGAGTGTGTGTGTGTGTGCATGGCTGTGTGGAGGTCAAGGCAAGTGAGCTTGGCGAGTTTCCAAGCTGCCCAAGGGGGCAGGTCGTCCTGGGTAAAATGGGAGTGGGAGTGGTGCTGCCAGCGCATAATCTTGTCTGGCGTGTGGTAAATAGCATTCAGGGGCCGGGAGGGAAGAGTGCGCCTGCGTGGAGATGAACCTGGATTCAGTTTCCACTGCGGTGAGCATCCGTCCTGCCTGCCTCCCTTATGGCTCAGGTGTAGCATCTTCCCAGCTCCGTGGTGAATCCCCTCAAGTCCCCACAGGGGCTGCCCTGCCGGCCCATCCTCCCTCCCACCCCAGCTATGGTGTAACCAGGTTTGCTGTGTTCTCAGGGCTAATGACACTCAACAAGCCAAGAAAGTGTTAAACGGCTAGCATGCACACCTCCCAAGATACACTCATTTTTTTTCCTTTTTTTTTTTTGGGGGGGGGGTTTAACACACACACACACACACACACATACACACACCCTGGGCTTGTCTTGCAGGGTTGTTGAACCATTAGTTGTGTACATGACCGTTAGTTTTCCCACTCTGCTACTCCAGGTTTTCAGCCTCAGAAACGTTCTTAGTGTCTCAGGAGAATTTCCAGGGTGCACAGGAGTGGCACTGGGTTTCTGTAGTAGGAATTTGGCATTGAGGACCACCTTCCAGATATGGAATCCCCCCTTTACCCCCACGCCTGAGAAGCCGGGCTTCCCTAACTTTGGAAGCTTGGTTATGGAAGCGTATTTGTTTTGTCTCATCACTCACAATGAACACAGAGGATCTGCCTCTGCGCTGCTCTATAAAATAAAATGAAATAAAATACAAAACACTTTATGGAGTCAGTCATCTTATGTACGATCTTTTTCCATTTTTTAAGGATGCTCCTTCGAGACTGTAAGGATCTCAGTCCTTTAATCTTTCGTCATGGGGCATGCCTTCAGAAGCTCTTATTTTATTTGCTCTTTTTTGCTTTGGCAAAAAATAGTCTAGAGAGCTGCAAATCCTGTTCTCCTGCCTATTTAAACAGCGTCTGGAAATCTCAAATAATGACCTCCTTTCTGGTTCCTAATGTTTTTAAAAGTTATATTATACTAACATTTGGGGAGTAGAGCTGACAGCTTCAGGTCTGCAGTATTTGAAATGCTAAGATCCTAAGGCTTCCAGACATGGCGTCTTCCTCACTCACTCAGTGCTGACCACTGTGAACATGCAGGTCACAGGACTTTGCTTCACAGACTTCTCTGTGGCTGTCATGCAGCGGTATGCAGTAGGCGCTTCGTACTTAAGAATCATCACACGATGGCAGATTCCAATAATAATTGAGACCATCTGTTGTCTGAAGACTGAGGAGGGGTTGCAGTACAGATAATCTGCCCTCCAGAAACTAGGGAAAGGAAGTTAAACGAGGAGGGAAGTATTTCTAAAATACCCTATCAGGGGACGTACCTGAGGATAGTAATGTCGAGCCACCAGGTCGCTCATCAATGAAATGTTTATTTCATTGTCTGAAAGGATATTCCTATTTTTTCTTATTGCAGTTAGCCTCTGCTGTACTATAGATCTGTTGATGTTTTGGCATTTAAGCGAGGGTTTTCATTTCACTATGAGTTACAATTCATTCCTACACCTTCCAAGCATGGTTTTCGTCTTTATGAAATAAATCACACATCACAAACAAGCTTAAAAGAGGTGCTTCTATGATGGCCAATGATTCATAGCTAACTAGCTAGGGAAAACCTCACAGGAAGGCACATCAAACCATGTTCTTATGTCTCAGTTCGTGTTTCACTGTTTTAGTTCTGTGGTAAATGTGCAGAATATACTCAGAAAATGATATAAAAGTCTCCAGTGCTAAGAAATAAGAAGCAAAGAGCTAGCAAAACAATTTTTTTCAGTAGAAGTCCAGTTTTTAAATTTGCATTTATTAGAATGAAAATTATCAGTAAAATTGCTGTTTGCTATTGTATACTCATATGCTTATGTTCCCAATTTCTATTATTTCAGAATGTATACACGGAATGAATTCTTCTAGAGATGTCCACGGTATGTTAGATGCTTTTTTATAAATTTTTTTCTAGTTTTCTTTTCATAAAATATGCACATTTATATGGGCATCTCTGGCTTTATATCCAAGTATCGCTGTATGTAACTTGGGATGTAATTGTACCAAGCAATGCTTTTCTGCTGATTCAAATACACTTAAAAGCAGCTCTCCCTGTGGTGGATGTCATACCACATAAAACAGTCCAGTGAAACCTTAAATGATACCTTCAGCTCTGTGGCGCTGGCCGTGTGTACACTCTGCTGTTATTAAATGACTCTAGGTGACTCCCTGAAAAATAACGCTTGGCTTCTCTCTGTTATAACCGGTTTATTACCTTTGTTACTGCAGTGGCAGTGCATAATTTTTATGAGGGCAAAATGTTTACTAAGCAGCTCTAAATTAAAAAGGATTAATTTGAAAATATCCTCGGCTTGCTCCTTGGGAGGTACACAATTGATTTATGAAGTTCAAGTGGGACAATCCCACAGTGACCTCAGCTGCCCCTGGAAATACTTATTGAGAGGAAGGGCTGGGGGGGGTCTCATCCCTCTCCTAAGTCAATTTCAAAAGTGAAATAATTTCAAAGCCACTTTAGAGAAAAACAAAGTTTAATTAAATTCCAGTGTTCAAAACCGGATGATGTAGCCGGCAGGTTATTTGCACATATATGTGACTATGTATCAAAATCTTCTCCATCCTTGAAACGTTAGTGTCCACAGCAGCAATGTGGTTCTGAACCAACAGGGAGACACGTTCTCTTTAAAAAAAAAAAGAAATCGATAGAAATATTTATTATAGAAATGTTACACTTTTGGAAATCCAATTTTGAAATTACCACATAACTCACAAAGGAAGGGTAATTTTGATATAAGAGAACTGCCTATCTGATTTTAGAGCAGGTTTTAAAAGAGCAAAGTTGTAAAACATTTAGATGTTTTCTGAGGTTGCCTAGTTAATTACCTATGGATGGCGAAGAAAACCGTCAATTTAACTGTTATCTTCTCCGGCGACACTGTCGTCTTCCAGCTAACCAAAGGCTCTTTTTTAAATTCGCCGTGGAAACTAAAATTTCCTTCCTGCAATGGGCATTTTCAAATTTCCCCCTTGGAACAAATTTGGTAGAGCCTGCGCCATGGAGCCTCCGCCTACCACATCGTCCCGTCGCGTCTTTTCTTGGGTACAATGTTTAAGTTTAGTGTGTCCCGGGAACGTCGCAGCGAACTGGAGACCTTCCCTGTCTTGGACAGGCAGTGGGAAGGGAATTTTATATTGTCTCCGAAATGCGCGCGCTCGGTGGAAAGGAATTCCTCAGCTTCGGCGCGGCGTAACAGGACTTGGTAAACTCGGTTAGAAGCCTTTGCGGCTAAGAGGCTCCGGGTCCCCTTCGGTCGGGCCGCAGGCGGCCCGCTACCCGCTCATTTCAGTTCCTCAATAAGGAAGGGGCGGTGTTTCTGTTTCTTTCTGGGCTCCGAGCGGGCACCGCGCGGTGCGTTTACAACCCGCCCAGGTCCGGCGAGTCCCACGCCTCCGGCGGCCCGGTCCCGGCGCTTTCCGTGCTATTACTCTTGCCGGGCTTCGAACTCAGAGTTTAAAAGCTGAAACTCAATTGAGCCGCGCCACGGGGCTGCCCCTGAAAACTAAGCTTGCTTGCTCCGTGTGTTGTCACACACATTGCTCCTCTTGCTTGGGACTCGGCCTCCACCCGAAGATCCAGCAAGTTCCAGACCTTTTAGGGTTTGGGGCACAGGGCCCCAGCCAAGCTTACTTCCCAAGGGGCATGATGCCCAAGGCAGCAGAGCCCGCTTTCGTCCCTGCCACATTCTCCCGCGCCATCCCCGCGCTCGGAAGTTCCAGAGGACGGATGCCCTTGGCAGCGACCCTGGGAGTCCTCTGTGAGCTTTTAGGGAACACGTTTACGTCCTAGATAGAGAACAGGACCCCCTGGCCGAGAATTCACTCCAGAGAGGGCCGCCTCCAAGCCCCGACTCGGAAACCCCGGGGGCCCAGGCAGGAACAAGGTACCTGGCGAGGCGGTGACGATGTGGCATTGCTCGCCAACGCAGAATGACAGAAAGTGACATTTGGAGATTTGACACCTGAAACGTGGGTTCTTTAGAAATCGTTTTAAAAGGAAAAGAGACCTGAGACCTAATAAAACAAAAAGAAAAACGCTGCTCCGTGCGCCCAGGGTCTTCAGGCGCAAAAGGAGCGAAGGGACACGCCCACCTCGGGAAGAAGGGCCGGCGGCTGGGGCGGGCCGAGGCCGCGCCGGCCCCGGAGGGTGCGCCTCCGCACGGCCCCTGGGACACCCAGGGCGCTGCACCGGCCGGCGGCGGTGACCTGGCGGAGAGACACCCCCCTCACCACCCCGGACACTTCCGCCCTCTACCTCGGGCCGGCCTGGACAGACAGGATCCCCCGCCAAGCCAGCCGCGCCACCACCCCCTGGTGGCTCCGAGGACTCCCGCCCCATTCCGTCCAAATTCTAGCTCCTACTAGAGGGCCAGGAAACCCGAGAGCAGGAACGGCAGAGCCCCGCGCCGTCGGGCGGTCCTGACGCACCGTGCGACCGCCGGGCCTGGGGCGCGGAGCGAGGGCTGCTGCTGCCCCCTGGCGTCCGCCCCGAGCCGGCGGCGCCCGGAAGGGCCTCCCCGTCGCCCCGCACAGCCCGCGGCCTCCCCGGGCGAGGGGCGCCCCACCTTTCATCAGGCCTCGGGCAGCGCCCAGCACCCCAACCGCGCGTCCTGGTCCTGGAGGACAGGGATGAGCTGGGGACCCCCGTGAAAGTTCAAGTTCGGAGACTCGATGGTGTCAGGCGCAGTGAGGTCCCCCGAGAGGAAGGACCCAGAGGGGGTCAGGGTGTTAGTGAAAGGGTAGAAGCGGGTGGCGGGGGCCGAGCGCGGGCGCGGCGCCGCGGGGCCCGGAGCCGGGGACGTCCCCGCCGCGCTCGACCAGGGGGTGCGCACGCCGGCGCGGGGGCGCGGAGAGGAGTCGGCGGCTTCACTGCAGCTCCAGGGTGGAAGTGGCGCTCGGGCGACCGGGGCCGGCCGCGGGCTCGGCGCTCCCAGCACCCGGTGCCCGCGGGAGGCTGTCTCGCCGCGAGCAGGGAGCCGGGGACGGGACGCGAGCCCAGAGGGCGCTTTCAACTTTCCTCCCGGTCGCTGGCTCCTTGGGGCCCGCACTTAACACCAAACTTTCGCTGGCGGCCGCTCGGCGCACCCAGCCAGGGCGCGGCGAGCCGCGTAACCAAGCCGCTACGCGGACGCGGCGGGAAAAAACTAAAGAAACGTACCAGAAGAGATCACAAAACAAAACAAAAGACGACGACGAAGAAACCCGTTCAAATCAAGTGAGGGGCAGCACCGGGTCCTATCAAAACGAGTGAGCGCTACTTCGCGGCAGCGGCCACCGGACCCTGGGGGCGCGCAGAGCCGCTCTGCGGCCCAATCCCAACCCGGCCTGCAAAGCGCGCGCCCGCTCGGCCGTCCGGGCTGGAATCTACGTCCCGGGTCCCGGGAGCCGCAGCCGGCAGCTCGCGGCGCCTCCCTGCAGCGGGCCTCGGGCCCGGAGCTCTTCCGGCGCGGCTCGCCGGCAAAATCCCTCCCGGCGGGCCGGGCCTCGCGCGCCGCCTCCTCCCGGGCTCCGGAACGGGGCCGCCTGGGGCACCGCTGCGCGGTGCGGCGCCCCGAGGCGCGGGACCGCCGGGCCGGGGTCCGCACGGGGCGTGGCCTCGGGCGCGACCTGGGGCGCGTGTGCCGGGCCCCGCGTGGCTGTGGGCGCGCGGTCCGCCGCCGACTCCCCGCCCGGGCTGCGTACAGTAGCGCGCGGCGGCCGCGGCGGGGGCGCGCGGGCCAATTCCAGGAGCCGGCGGCCGCGAGCCGCGCCCTGGCTGATACCGGAAAGGCCTGTGATTGGCCGCCGGCAGCCCCTATGCAAACGAGCTGAGGGAATGGAATTCCTGGGGCCGGGCTTACAGTAAAAGCACGTTCATTTCCAGGCACTCTCATTCATAGAGCCAGCGGGCGCGGGCGGGACGGGCGCCCCGCGGCCGGGACCCAGCCAGGGCACCACGCTGCCCAGCCCTGCGCCGGCAGGCACCTCGAAGCGGGGCTCCTGGGGCGGCTCGCGAAAGTCAGCCTTGGCTACTGCTTCTTGACCTGCGTTGGATCGTCCTTTTTTTTTTTTTTTTTTCCTTTCGTTCTTACTTTTGAATGAACTGGCTTCTTGGCTGGACGTTTCAACTTCTTCGCTGGCCGTGAACTTTCCCCCCGATCGTTGATAACTGCGGGAGAAAGTGTCCTGTGGTTCCGAAAAAGGCGAGCCGTGAAGTTGCGTGTGCGTGGTAGTGTGTGCGCGCGCGCGCGCCCGTGTAACTCGAGCCGCCTGGCGTGTTGGGATCAGCGCGGCAGACCCCGGTCTCCAGGCCCGCTCCACCTGCTGCGGTTACGTGGTGGAGCTCGTGGGTCGGGAACAGCGACCCGGCGGGCGCCGGGCGACGTGGGAGGAAGAGCACCTCGCTCCGGCTCCCGGCGCGGGCTGACTCACCGAGCCCGTGTAGACAGCGGCTGGCTGCGGAAGAGTGCGCGTCTCTACGGCTCAGCTCCCACCAAACCACAGGACCAGCCGCAAACTTAACCAACATCCCCAAACCCGAGTTCAGAAGTGGAGCGCTGCAATATCATCAACGTGGAACTTTTTTTTTTTTTTTAAATTGAGGTAGAAATCTTCCAAAAGCTGAATTTACTTCACTGGCCATTTTGCCAGAATTTATTGAGAGAACATGACAAGTAATTCGAGCCCGGCCCTCTTCCGACTACTGAAGCTGATTTTCAAGGCTACTTAAAAAAAAAAAAAAAAAACTGCAGCGAACATTAATGGATTTCTGTTGTGTTTAAATTCTCTGCAGATTGTATTGTAAATATTTTATGAAGCAGAGCGTATGTATATATTTATGTATACGTGCACATACATTAGTAGCACAACTTCTGGAAGTCGCGGCTCTTGTTTTTGAGAACCGAAGCGTGTGTGTGTGTGTGTGTGTGTGTGTGTGTGTGTGTGTGTGATTAAAAGGGGCACCGTGTATGGAAGACACTTCTATATTTTATGTTCAGTTGGGACTTTAGACAAAACTTACCAAAAAAAAAAAAATCTGACAGGCGATTAACTACTGGAACTTCCAAATCACGTATTTGTTGGTCGTCTTGCTCTCCGCATAAATATTTTAGGAAGTGTACGGGAATTCTGCCTCCGGGAACATTGGTGTTAGCCAAAGCCAGAACTTAAACTCTCCAAGCAAGTCGCAGAACAGTCTCCTTTGGCGTTTGACTCCGGATTCCCATTTTTTAAATGCACCAAGAGATCGGTTGCTAGGAGTCCCTCCTTCCTGGGTCTGATTCTGGTGGGCCGCGCTAGAACTTGCCGGGTCCCGGACTGTTAGGAACCCAGCCTCCCGCCCAACTGCCCCGGCCCTCCCGCAGTAATAAAGGCCCCTGAACTTGTATGTTGGTTTCCCGGGAGCTGCTTGTTGAAGATCGGCGCCTGGTAGGAGCCGCTTGTAGGATCCTTACTCAATCGGCTTGTTGTGATGCGTATCCCCGTAGATGCCAGCACGAGCCGCCGCTTCACGCCGCCGTCCACCGCGCTGAGCCCGGGCAAGATGAGCGAAGCGCTGCCGCTGGGCGCCCCGGACGCCGGCGCCGCCCTGGCCGGCAAGCTGAGAAGCGGCGACCGCAGCGTGGTGGAGGCCCTGGCCGACCACCCCGGCGAGCTGGTGCGCACCGACAGCCCCAACTTCCTCTGCTCGGTGCTGCCCACGCACTGGCGCTGCAACAAGACCTTGCCCATCGCTTTCAAGGTACGTGGGGCCCGGGAGCGGGTGGCGATCCTGGGGGACAGCGGCTACGCGGGCAGGGCCGGTTCGAGACAGGGGCTGGCACTGCGCCCCACCCCGCCCCGAGCCCGGTCTTTCTCCCGGTGCTTGAGACGCGGGGGTGCTGTGTTGTCTGGGCGACCCTCCGGCCCGCAGCCAGCGCTAGTCGGGACCCCTCAGAAACACCCACCGAGGGACAGCTGGGCCCGCCCTGGCGAGGACCGTGCATGTCACACAGGGTAGGGAACGTTGTAGGTGGCCGGGGACAGACCTATCTGCGCGACTACCCGCCACCCCTGGATTTCGGCTCCGGCCAGATCGTCTCCCCGTGTCCAAGTGTCAGGAAATTGTTCAGAGTTACTTTTTATACCTTCCGGTCGGTAAAAAAAATAAGCCAACAGGGAAAGTTGTCAGGGATCCCCCCACACCCCTTCTTTTAACCGCCCTATAGGAATTAGCTTGTCCAAAGTCCACGGGCGGCGGGCGTAGTGAGGTTTGCAAAAGTTTCCCGAGGAGCTGGGGCGCTCTAGCCCGAAGCCGCAGGTAGCGCGTCCTGTTTCTGTTCCTGGAACCCTCCTGGGCTCCACCGCCGGCTCACCTTGCACCCAGCCCCCGGCGGCCAGAGGGGACGGGGCGGCCTTCCGAGCGCCGGGAAGCCCTGTCTTCCGGCTGCGAGGTCACAGGAGGGGGCGGCGGGGACCCCGGCTCCTCAGCCCAGCGCCTCCCCGCTCCGCGTTCACATTTCACCCCGGCTCTTGCCTCAGCTTTGAGCTGTCTTTAAAAACCTTGGCCTTCAACGAGGATATATAAACAACCCCGGGCGTTCTTAAACAACCACCCTGCTCCCCTGGCAGCCGGCAGGAGGAACTTAATTTCTGCGGTGGGGAGTCTGTTCCTCTGTCTTTGGTGGTTTTTTTTTTTTTTTTTTTTAAAGAAGTGTAGCTTTTTTAGTACAATCAGTGCGGTCATTTCCTGTTCATTTAAAAGGCTAATGAAGACAGGGGACTCAAACTGTGAAGATAGGCTACTTTTTAGGGAAAAAAAGTCAAATAATTTTCTCCTTTAAGGACAAATTATTTAATGTATAAATTTAGTATTTAAGATATGCTTGTTATAGGCCTTGGCCGGCTCTTAATCTAATTGCAATGAATAATGTTTACTCTTTTTTGAAAAGTGCTGTTGGAGTTCTTTATCTTTAAGCTTTATCCACTTTCCAAACTTAAATTGTGATAAAAAAAAAAACAGAAGCAGAGTTTGCAATCAGCCCTGTCCCTAGAATTCCCTGCTCCCCTTGTCTGATGGCATTTTTTGAATCAGTAGATGTGAGGGTAAGGAGAAAACCTTCGCTCTCTTCTTTCATTTAGGGGTCTATTTCAATTTTAAATTATTCTAATGGCTTTACCTAAACAGTCTCAGCTAGGAGACCCCCTCCTCTGCTGGCTGTCACCAAGCGAGGACCAGACAGAGCTGGGGCTTGGGGGTCGTTGTCAGATAAGGCAGAAGACAGGCTGATACCCAACCAAAGGGCCTTCTAAGCCTGGTGCCCCTACACATCATTGCGCTGAGGGACTTGTGGCTTCCTGGGGTGGGGTGAGCGGGGGTCGCGAATCAGGGTCTCTTCTGAGCTCAGGCCCTCTCCAGGGGAATCTGTGCCCCATTATCTGAAGATAGTAAACGATTAATAAAAAGTGCACATGAGTTGCAGTGATACAAAGTCCTGGCTACCCCATCAAAGTATTAGTTTCTTCTAACAGGATGACAAACTGCACAAATTGCTTTTTGGAGCCTCCAGAGACTTCTTTTTAGCAGAAATCATAATAACCATAGAATTTTCTTTAAAAAAAAAACTTTGGGTAATTTACCGTGGAAAAATAAATTTTAATTTGCTTTATCGACTGATAGCCTACAGAGTGCTACAAGGTCAAGGTGTAGATCTCTTGAAAAAAAAGTTCAAGTGTGTCTCTTGAGAACATTTGGGGGAAAGGAAAGGCTAGCAGAGAAATCAGACCGCTTGATTAATACCTGTCACCACCCTCGTCCCCAGAAGAGAGCCTGCTTCTTCAGGGAGACCTGCTCCTCCCATGACTGAAGAAATAGAATTTTCAGGGAAATAGAGAAATGCAAGCAAGATAAAAGCAAGCTAGACCTCAGAACCCGCCTGCATCCTGCTTCCGTTACTGTGGGCCAGCCCCCTTCCTCCTGCGTCCTCATCTACCGGCTAACACAGCCTGAGCACTTTCTGCAGAAATTATTCCTTTAAAATTTGGATTCTTAAAATAATTCTCAATCTTTTTAAGAGGCTAATCTTTAAAGGATTATACTCCCTGTGGTAATAAGAGAAAATATGAAATAATGACAGAGTCTGATGATATCGATGAGAGGATCATTTCAGGAGCCCCCTGAAATTCTAAGTCAATCCTCTGCTCTAATATTGGGAACTTAGGAGAAATTTTAAAATTGCAAATTTTCTTTAAAATAGAGGAAAATACTCAGGCTGGACCCCTCCACCTTCCCCACGTCCTGTCCTTGCCCTTCCATAGAAGATCTTTATTGGAGAGATACGTATTTTTCTACTGAGAAAAAATTTTATGTTTGCTATTTGTGACCCAGTGTTTACAGAAGCTGCCCACAAAACCATTTGGATGACTTTGGGGAGATTTGGTAGCACTGTAATATTACCGTTTGTTTAGAGCTTGGTACACCCCAGTCCAAACACATAAACATGCCCTCAGAAGAGAAGTCCCAAGACTTGGGATGCTGATCATAATATACTTTTCATATAACAGAAATAAGTAACGTTTCTGAAGGCACGGTCGTGATCCCTGGTGGTGCATTAAATGTCATGTCAGCTGAGTTAGATGTTCCACTCCGCAGCCTTCCTTGAAACACTGGAAGATTAAGGGATTGGAACTAAATGAATTGTAACTGTAATTTCAGCCCGATGAGAATGGGTTGAAACTGTCGGTTTGAATGGGGAACAGGCTAGCCAAGCACAGTATTGGAGAGGTTAGAGTACAGAAAGACCGTTGGTATTTTGCCCAACTTTCTGATACTTGAAAAACAGAAGTAAAACAAAATAGGAGACTCGGCCAGCAAGTCTCTTCTTGTCTGTTTGGTCTGTGTTTCAGTGTAAATGTTTGTGTTCCGTTTACCTCTGGTCTACAGCTTTGCATTCCAGTTGCTGCTTCTCTCTCTCTCAAAGTAGGCATTTTTTCATCCTCTTTATACTACCTATCAATGACAAAATCTGTATCAAATCAGCAGACATATTAGTTTCAAATTTGAAACAGTATTTTTTTTCCCTAGCCTAGCTATGCTTGGTAAATGAGTTGAATTTATCAGTTGAATTTCCCTGGATTTATTTTGCTCCCTTTCCCCTCAAAAGAAAAAAAAAAATAACTGTCAGAGATAAATAAAAGCTCAATTCAGTGACACTCAAACACCTAAGTATCTTTGATTACTTTTGATTACTGCTGCCATTTTTTTCTTAATGGAAGGGATGAGTTAAACTCGAATTGTTTTTAATTTCTAAACTCCAGCATCCACAATCTTCTCTCTTACGTAGCTTCCATGATTTTATGGTTAATATTTGTTTCTCCTTGGCAGAGGTTTTGTGAGCTTGCCACATCAAGATGAGGGGAGGATTGGGCAGGTGGGAATTGCTCAAGTGGAGCACAGAGAAACAGCGCTGGAAGCAGAGTGATGCAGAGTGGGTCCGGGTGGTTCTAAAACAATTTTTTTTTTTTTTATTTTAACCTTTTCCCAGACTCAGCCCCCATCATGTGTTGCTCAGTTTGAAAGCCATGCGTGTGGCTGACCCCATCCCCTGTACAATTACTGAACCAAAATAGAAAAGCCTGGGTCGCCACAGGGTGGTGAGGATGAGGAAGTACCGATGTGTTGCAGGGGACCTTGCAACACGGGGAGCCAATTTCATAGAGGGAAGTGAAAATAGCCAAGAAAAAGATGGGGAGACCATTAGGAGCAGAAGAAAGCGTCGGTATAAAAAGATAACAATCATCTATGAACTGATCAGGGAGATTTGGGCCAATAATATCTTTTGAACAAAAGACAATTGTCGTGCTATTGCTCTTAATGAAATGTCAACAACCTCACAATGGGAGCTAAATACCTAATTAGAGGTCGCTTGGACAGTAAACAGCAGTGGGTTAAAATCTCCTTTACAGAAACCACGTCCAGCCATTGGCAGGAAAGGATTAAAACCAGAGAGAAATGGCCTAGGCCTTGTCTGACAGTGAAAATGGATAAAACCTTACCTAGCTCCATGCCGACAGATTCTTTTGGTGAGGCTTAGGATCCTGTAGGTACTCACCTCTGAAAGGGACTTGGCTCAGTTTTTGATGTGCTCCTTCAAACTCAGGAGCTGCCCTGGCCACAGTGGATGAAAACAGGGCAGAGTCATCTGGAGGACACAGGGAAGGAAGGGGTCATGACTGAGCACGCAAGGAAGATGGTGAACGTTGAGAACCATGACTTTGATATCAGATAAATGAATCTATGACAGCCTTATGTACATACGGAAAAAAGACGACTGAAAATAGACCCACAAAAAATAAAACCTAGGTAGCAATTAGTAGGTAAAAATTGGGAGGCTGGAAGCAGAGAAGAATAGTAAGTTACAGTAAGGAATGCTGTCCTATACTGTTAGCCACTGGGGACAACTACCCACCAGGCACAATTATACAACTCGGATGAAGGGTGTGCTTTTCACTATTCACTGAGGAAGTGCCATCGAGAACTCCAGAAAGGGTGGGGACAAACGCAGCTTGGGCATTTTGATTTGTAATTTTACAACTCCTTCGAAAAAATGCAACAATGGAACTAATGGCCAATAATAAATGTCCGGACCAAGAAAACATTTTCCAGGAGGGTTCAATGGAATGGTCCAGAGATAGATACTATGACATGAACCGTCTTCAGGCTTTGTTCTTCAAAGCAATTTATTAATACCTTGAAATGACTAGTTTTTACTTCCTGGGGATCAGAAATACTTATTGACCGGTTTTTCTTCAGTAGCCCTGATAATAAATCCATGTCCTTTCAATTACATTAAAGGGACTTACTGTCTAGATCAGCTGGGCTTGGGGAATACCTCTCTCCTCAGGACGTAATTGACAGGTCTTTGGGACTCATGGATAGAAACACGCCTTCCAGTTTCTCCTCTGTCGACTCTGAACTTAGTAATGACCAACAGATACATGTCCGATTTTATTTCCTTCCATGTCCGAATTCACTGCTGGTGACACTCAGTATAACAGAAGTAAGCATCATCCTAAAAATAGACTCTGTAAGTCACTCAAGAATCGTTAGCAAAGATCAAATTTAGTTTTAGCAGAAAGAAATTTAAATACTCAAAAATAAAGCCTAGGCTCCCTTAGGCCCATTAGGGGTGGTTTGAGCAAGTAAAAGATGGGTTAAACTAGAAACTTAAAAACAGAAGACATTCTGTTCCTCAAATATGAGGAAAACATGATTGTATTCATGACATGGCCTAGCTTTTCAAAGTCCTTGTTATTGTTAGTCTGGTTCCAACTGTGTTGTGTGACGTTGGGTGGCTTTTATTTAACGTGAATTAAGTGTTTCATTGTTTGAAAATTTATAGTTATACAAAAGAAATTAAACAAAAGTCTCCCCATTTCTTTTTCCCACAACTTTTCTGTTGTGTTGCTAAGTTATAATTATTATTCCTCTGCAAACTAAAAATTATCACCTCGCATGTCCTGAATTTCAGGACAATGGCTACACAAATGATATACAAGTGTATGCGTGTAACACTCCTAATGTCTGCGTTTGTCCTTTGACTCCTGTTTAGGTGGTGGCTCTGGGAGATGTTCCGGATGGCACTCTGGTCACAGTAATGGCCGGCAATGATGAAAACTACTCGGCTGAACTGAGAAATGCGACTGCGGCCATGAAGAACCAAGTCGCAAGATTCAATGACCTCAGGTTTGTGGGACGGAGTGGCAGAGGTACGTATCTGTCGAAATTGAGCTTGGAACACTAAGTATTTCCTTGGCAACAGCACCAAAATTTCAAAACTTCTGTCAGTTTCCGCTGTGGTCTTTCCTACTGATTTTGCCGTGTCAAGCTTTGAAAAGATATTTACTTAAAATTTAATGTTTTTAGCAGACTCTAACTTTTATTGCTTTCAGTTACTGAATTGGCATAAGACTGATTTGGAATATGTAAAGCATGAATTATGAATTTCAGCAAAACCTCTCAGAATTTTACTAAGATGTGGAGATATTAAACTCCATTATGGATACATCGGGAAACTATCTGAAATGAAAAATCAACCTAGTGGAAGGCTCTCGTGTGTGATTTATGTTCCACGGTGACAAGTGACAGGGTTTCCAGTGATCATTTTGAATAATTTTAAAGAATTTCTAGTGTATGATGTGGAAACATAGTTTCAGGCAACCTTATGGTTTTAGGTTAAAAAAGAAAGAAAGGTGAAATAAAGAAAGAAAAAGAAGAAGGCAAGAAATAATGACAGGGCAGTAGTATTTATGAGAATATGACTTTCCTGTGGGATTTCTCTTGAATGCTGTATTATGATTTGGGGGAGAGATCAGGCCCTCGTTACATTTTGGGTACTAATGTCAGAGACCACATTATTCAGAGAAACTGTTCATCAGGTTAGCTCTATGGGCACTTTTATTATTCTTTATCTTTAACTCATTAGCAAAATATTAAAGCAGCGAGAGAAATCTTGGCTCATTGAAATCTTCTCTGGTTTTTAATTATTTTTAACCGCTGTATTTTCCCTATTGCATGAACTTAAGTCATCAACAGCAATGCGTGCTAAAGGTTTAAGTGAATAAAGGTAGGATAGTTAGTTTGGAAATCTCATTTTTGTAATATACAGGGTATCCAAAAAGTCACCATACCTAGGGAAATGTTAAAAATATGTAATACGATATGTTTGTCCATTTTTCCTAGGTATGGTTTTGGGACATCCTACAATTTTAAATAAACATAGGAATAAAAGTTATTTCAAGTTAGTTAAAAAAGACACAATAAACACCTCTGAAATGGTAGTATCTCGCATTATAAAAACATAGAAATGCCAGCCAAAAGGTAATTTAAAATACGAATAGTCATTATAGAGGCATTAAAAATATAAGAAACTCTATTCTTGGGGAATTTGATTAGTGAAAGAAAGTCAAGGATAGTGTATGTTGATTTTTTTTTCTTTTTCTTTTTTCTTTCGGGCTGTTGTTTTTGCTTCCCTGGCTGTCTGGAACATTCTTATAATAATAGAATCATAGCTGGAGAAAATAAAGTAAGAACTTACAACATGATTGCAAATACACGTTCGTTGTGCTATGTTTAATCATAGGGTAAAGCAGAGAAAATTGTATCCACTTACTGAAAGCATGAGGGATGCTGTGAGATATAAAAGCGTACGTCATTAAGTGGGTTCACGTGGTGTATTAAAAGTCCCTGCCTTTCAGCAGATGGAATTTGCATTATGATTCAGAGGTGTGTGTTTAGAAAACATTCGAAGGCTTCAGATGAGTGGCTGGTAGAGTGGTGAGACGTCAGCCGGGAACTAAAGGCCCCACAGCCAGGCCGGAGCCCACCTGCCCGCCAGCAGGCAGACCTCAGTTCTGTGATTTCTGCGGGAAGGGATTGGTAGCTGAGTGTCATGTGGTTGCTTGTCCAGAAGAAGAGTGACTGTCCTAATGGGCACCTGTGTGGGCGGGGGTGTCAGATTTGGGTTGTAAAAGTTGTGAGAGCTATTTAGTGGCCCAACCAGTGACATTTTCCCATAAGAAGCTCGATCATGGCTTTTTTTTTTTTTTTTTTTTGGCACTGCACAGAAGCTGACCAGAATAAGATTTTGAACGTGTCCTTTTCTTTCCCTCCCGTGAGGGCCGCTGTGTCCTTCCTCATTGGCCACTGCTGTTTTGAGTGGGTGACTAATAGGTGATTTTATTTACTTGGGTTACAGGGAACTGTTTCCCCAAGGTGTGGAGTGTTTGCATTTGGCTACCTGATTCGTGCCAGTGTGCCCTTGAGTTTGCATAAACCCCAAAAGTAAAAAAGCTGCAGCCAAGCCTGGGCTGTCTTCTCATACCCCGGCATGAAGGAACTCATTAAATGCCATAATTGGACAATATTTGTTTTGAGCAGGCTCTCCTTCCCAGGAGCGATAATAAGTAATAAAAAAAATACAGAAACCCTAATTGAATGCTTGACCCAGTTAGGGTTATCATGTGTAATACTGGTCTTGAGAGTTTTGTTGTTTTGTTTTGTCAAGGCTTCAGGATAAAATTAGCTGTCAGGAAGGCTGATCTGAGCCAGACCTGGGGCGCAGGCCTATAAATCCTGGATTTTCGGAGGCTGAGACAGGAGGATTGCAGGCTTGAGCCCACCCTGGACAATTTAGCGACTTATTGAAACCCTGTCTCAAAATAAAAATTACGAAAGAAGAAATAAGCCGTGGATGTAGCTCAGTGTGAAGGTCCTGGGTTCAATTCCCAGTACTGCCAAGAAAAGAAAAGAAAAGGAACCAAGAAGCCTAGTTTGACTTTGCCTCATAATTTCACTTCATAACCATAAAATAAAATGTGATTCTGCTCCTCCAAGATTAAGTGCCAGCAGCAAAGCGTGCGGATGGTTTACTTTCTTCTTTGCATTTATTTATTTTTTTTTACAATTTGCTTCCTATTAGAAGCAGAGCAGATGATTCTCACTAATTTTGATAATTAGTCTTCATCTTCCTCCCTGAATGTTATCCTTTAAAAGTTTCATTATGTTTTATGAAGTGATCTCCAGGCGATCTACTCTCTCGTTTTCCATTTTTGAAACCGCCTCTGGCATGGACATACCATGCCGTGGCCCGGAAGGTCCCGGCCATCGGCTCATCCACACACCTCAGTGCCAATTTTGAATTCTGTCAAAAACCGCTGGACTGGTGGATTCTCAGAGGGGCTGGGTGCAGAGAACACAATCACAGGTGGAAAAAAGAAGAGGTTGCCCCCCACCTCCCCGCGCTTGCTTGCTCGGCGGTTCACCAGCTGCCACCTTGTGGGGACCATAAACCTCTAGACAGTGTCATGGATTGCCCGTGGAAGGGTTTCTCTTCTCTTCTGTAAAACCAATCTGTCTGGCTGCTGGCTGGTGTCCAGAAACTCAGCTACTAACCTTGGGTTCAGCCTGCGACTGGGAAAACCTGCCTGTCCGGCTTCAAGTCCCCACTTACTGGCTACCTGGCCCCTAAAGATGTTGGCTAGGCCCTCAGCTCGTGAACTGTCTTCTTTTTCTTCCGTTTCCTCCCCAGCTGATTAGATCTTCTTCTGGGTGTATCTCGCCCTTGGAATGTTTCTCCCTTTGGTTCAGTATCTCCGTGTAAGTTTGACCTCGACTCTACAAAGGAAGAGACAGCCACTCCCAGGAGATGAGAGCTTTGGTGCTCTGGGAAGTCCACCGGACTCCTGAGATTAGGCGGGCATGCAGGTGGCCGTTCACAACAATGCGCGCTGTGCACCACGTGACCTGGGCCTATCGCTCACCCCCACAATCCAAGTTCAAGGTCGAGAGGAATTCTCTTTACTGAGAGGAATCAGCCCAAACTAAATTAGTACTGCGGTTTGTGTCAGGTGACACCTGCAGCAAGCCATAGTCCTGATGTGTTCTGGGTTACACGACAGTGTGTCCAGCCTTCAGTTGAGAACCATGTATCACGCTTTAGCAGCGGCGTCTGAGAGTGTGCTGTCCCCGCTGTAGTAGCCAATGAGTTGGAAGGGACCATCCGTCAGTGAACACAGCTTTAGTTATTTCCTAGACAAGCTGAAAAGAAACCCACCAAACCTCTCAGCAGCCGCACTGGGAAGCGGGGGAGGAGACCTGCAGATTCGCTTCTGTTTTCCCCAAGAAGATGAGTTTCAGTCTTTTGGAAATGTCATGGGTGATTTTGGAAATCCTTTGGAAGACTTCCCACAGGGGAAGATGCACATGTGCAAAATATTTTGGGTACAGTTTAAGTTTCCACAGCCACTGGAATTTTTTTATTTTGTTTTATTTTGTTTTGTTTTTATACTAAGGATTGGACTCGGGGCCTTCACTCTGAGCTACAGCCCTAATCTATTTTAATTTTTGATTTTGAGACAGGGTCTCTCCAAGTTGCCCAGGCTAGGCCTGTATTTGAGATCCTCTTGCCTCTACCTCCCAGAGTGCTGGGATTATTGGCTTGGCCACTGGGCCGGGCAAGCGGTTGGAATTTGTCTGTAGACTTTCCAGGGTCCTTGAATGCCGGGCCTGTGGATCTGGAGCCTTGCGTTGGCCATGGAGGGTCAGCCTAGGGCTGTGCTTCACGTCAGTAGGGACTTCAAAAATAAATCCTCGAAGAGACAGACGTTCCCCTCCCCCGCTGCTGTTCTGGTAGCTCTGCTTCTCCCACTTCTCTAGCCAGGACTTGGGTAATAGGATTAGGGAAGTAGAGACCATTGAAAGTGCCTGTGGGCTTCGGCCCCTGGCTGCAGGGCCCCAACACAAATTCCTGTGGATCCCTGTGAACTATCATATCAGGCCCTGTGACCCACGAGAATGGTTCCATGGTTCCATTTCTTGGTAGAACTGTTCATGTGGTCCTTCCTGGCAACTTGAGCTTTGCCTACTTTCAAAACAATGTCCCGTCCTAATGCTTTCATTGTGGATTTTTTTTTTTTTTTTGAGACAAGGTATTCCTCTATAGTAAACACACTGGGTAGTCCAGGCTGGCCTTGTTCTCACAGCAGTCTTCTTGCCTCAGCCTCCCAAGTGCTGTGCTTATAGACGTTGGCACTACACCCGGTTTATGAGGTGCTGGGGCCTTGTGCTTGCTAAACAAGCACTTTAACCACTGAGCTAAGTTCCCAGCCCCCAGTGCTTTTATAAAATGGAGCTGTTGCATTGGTTTGTCCCGTGACTGTCTTTCCAGACATAATATTTATCCTGCCACAATCTGGGTTATTTCATATCTGTGTGATGTTGGTGCCTTGGGGCATTTTCATTCCCAAATCATTGTACGTTGTGTGGGACACGTGTGGGGATGCCGTCTTTCCGAGGAGTGGAAGACCGTGGTGGAGATGGGCCGACGGGAAGGTCCATTTGGGGAAATGTAAACCGGGCCTATGTAAACGACATGTCTCTCTGTAGTGGCTTTTACCACGCCGTGGTCTAAGTGACTCACGGTGTGATCATAGGGTGCAAGTCATCCCCTGTTCGATCACTGATTCACATAACGGGGGAAGGAAAAAACTCCCGTGCTAGCCCTGCGGTTATTCCGTGGGTATCATTCCTGGAGTGAGCTGGCAGCTATGTTTCCCAGAAAGAGGAAAGGGTGAAGACATGAGTTACAATCAAATCAGCTCTCCCATTTTTTCCTATTCCGTTATCGATCTATATTTAAAATACATAGGCTGCAATTTATTTTCTTTAGTCTTATGAGCAAATATACATCGGGAAAAAGAAAAGCAGACAGCCTGGGCTCTGCCCTAGCTAGCCTTCGCCGGCTACCGCAAATGCCACCTCTGGCTGCAGGTCTGGAGCTCTTGCTGTGGTCTGATGTCAGTTCATCTCTCAGGATTCCGGTTTCTTAGCCTGTTTCCCATTTGCCGGTAACAGAGGAGCACCATTGCCCCACAGTGAGTTGTCCCACGTCCCTGCTGAAGCCTAGCAGGGACGGACGAGAGGAGAGCTCGCCGGAAGAGACCTTGTGTTCCGAACAAGCAGTTTCATGATTTCTCCCTTCCTTGGTGATTTTACAAAGTGCCGGACATGGCCAGGAGTGTCAGACAGCTTTTCTTAATTGAGGCTGTTTGAACACTGGTTTTTTGGTGACGGGCAGAAGCTGTTCTCTCCATCCATCCATCCATCCATCCACCCAGCCTTCACCCCTTCTTTGCCTGCCTCTTCTTGGCTTTTGTAGAAGCTGATTTTTGGGGGGCAGGGTGGAGGACCATCAATCTGGACATGCCCCGGAGAGAAATAATGCCTGAGTAATTTTTAAAGCTTCCTGTTTCAGCAGCAAGCACTGGAGACATAAACAGGGATCCGGCCAGTGCAGCAGTGTGGCTCGGGTTCTCATAAATCAGTTTTGTACTTTCTTTGTGTGTGTGTGTGTGTGTGTACTGGTTGTCCAGGGTCCAGGGAGGGTGGAGGAGACTGGTCATGGAAGAACCTATTCTGTGTTTCTGGATTTTTTTTTTTTCAAAGAAAAATGACTTGTTGAAACAGAGATAGTGTAATGGCTGATGACTGTTTTCTCTCTGGCAATGATTATAAAACAAGTTTAGATGAGTGAGAGGATGTTTATGAGTAACTGTATACAGGCGCCCGTCGGTATCTGTGGGGGAGTGGGCTCAGGACCCCCCATACCAGAGTCTGCAGATGCTCGCATCCCTTAGTTGAATACAAGATCGTTTTTGCGTGGAGCCTCTGCGTACTCTTGTATCCACTTGAAATTATCACTAGATTATTTATCATACTAAGGCAACGTCCACGCGTGTCAGTAGTTGTAATACTGTGCTGTTGAGGGGGTAATGGTATGAAAGTTTGTATGTGTTTGGTACAGATCCACTGGTCCCCCACGTATCTGTAATCTGCAGTTGGCGGAACCATGGGTGCCGACTCTGCGACTACACGGGGCCCGCTGTGTAGTCAGCTGCAATGGAGATGCGCTTGTGAAGCCCCCCTGGGCCCCTTAGCTCCTGCGCGTGTGTCCCCACGTCCTTTGAGAGACATCTTTGTCTTTGAGGACCGAAATCCATGCTAATTCTGTCTTCTCCTCTGACTAACAAATTAGCGAGCAGCGCGGTTCTCATGAGCATCCTGCGAATACATTTGCACGTGCTGGTTTTGTCAGCTTCCTCGCGGGGGTGGGGGATCACTCCTCCATGAGGCTGTGTGTGCGCCACAGCATCGGTGACGTAAGGCACCCCTTCCCCCCTTGGCTGGTGCTGATACAAGTCCCGCCTGTGGCACAGAAGCGGTTTGGTCTGTGTGGAACACAGAGTGGGTGCCGGTGACGTTCACTTTACGCTGCACTGATTAGAGAAGGCAGTACAATGTCCTGCTCATTGGTACTGTAACTGTGCCGGGTGCATGGCTCATTTGGGGGCTTCCTTTTCTGTCTCTGAACTTTCTCCAGCAAAAGTGTCAGATGGTCTTGACCGCCCAGATCCTAAGGGAATCCAGCAACCTCTGTGGGAGGCATTCTCTGTTCTGCTGCTGATTCAAAATGCTGCACTCTGATTCAAAATGTGCGGTCTGATTTCCTCAGCGAGGAAGCCGCTGAAACTCTGTTTTCTTTTAAAGAAATTGTAGATTCACTTTGTCTTTATTTAGGATTGCAGCCGGCTTTTAGCTTGGAGCTTATGACTATCACAGTGATCCCTGCCCACAGCACAGTTCTGTAATTCCAGCACTGTGAGATGTGGAGGCAGTTGGATCACAAGTTCAAGTCCGGCCTGAATAACTTAGTGACTTAGCAAGACCTTGTTTGAAAATCAAAAATAAAAAAAAAAACAGGCTGGGGATATAGCTCAGTGTGAAGGCACTGGCCTCAATTCCCAGGACCACAACAGAAAGACTGGCACAGCTACCCAACACCCCCAACCTCTTTAGCTGACCCCGGGAAGTTCCTGTCCTGAGAACTTGAATCCTGGCCAGCACCCTCAGGGGAGGCGTGAGGCCCTAATTGAGTCACCTTATGCAAACAGAGAGAACTGGGCAGCTTGAGCTCTGGTCAGGTCATCTTGGTCATCTTACTCTAGCAGATCTTGGCAGACGAAGCCGGGGGAAATGGGCCTGTTCTCAGGCAGAGACCATCCAGGCTTGGGTTTCCAATCTTTACAGGTATTTTTCTTTCTTTCCATGTGAAATCATCAGGCAGTAGCAACAGTAGTAATCATCTCTCCTCTAAGTATCCATCATTAATGGGCAGGATGTAAACTCACTGATAAAGCTTTGTCTCTTCTGTGGTTTCTCCAGAATCTACCATAACAGTGCTACCTTCATCCTTCCTTTTGAAGCCAAGGGCAGGTCATGGCCATTATCTTATCTGCCTCTCTGCTTATCAAAGCTGATGAGCCCCTCCCCACTCTGTAGTTCCCAGCTGGGGTGATTTTGACCCCCAGGGACATTCAGTGATATCTCCAGATGTTTCTGATTGTCACATACTGGGGTTGGGGCATCTGTGGTAGAGGCCAAAGGCTCCTACTATGTGCGGGGGCAGCCTCCCCTCTGCAGCTCCTCTCCAAGATGTTACTCAGCTGAGGTTGAGAAGCCTTGCTGTAAACTGTTAATTGTATTTGCCTCGTGGGCTGGGGGAATAGCTCAGTGGTTAGAGCTGTTGCGTAGCAAGTGCTGAATACCTGGGTTCGATTCCCCAGCAGCCCATAAGCCAGGCGTGGTGGTGCCTGCCTGTAATCCCAGAACTTGGGAGGCAGAGGCAGGAAGATTGCCATGAGTTCAAGACCAGCCTGAGTGTGAGTTCAGGTCCAGTTTGGACTAGAGAGTGAAACCCTGTCTCAAGGAAACAAACAACAAATGATCTCTCTCTCATGACCTTCTCCCTAAGTCTTTCTACCTCCCCACAAAATTCACAAAAAAGTTAATTCAAAAAGTTTACGTGGGTCCCTTGTTCCCTTGTGGTGGCACACACACCTGCGATCCCAGCTCCTCGGGATGCTGAGGCAGGAAAATTGGAGATTTGAGACCAGCTTGGGCAACTTAGCCAGACCCTGTCTCAAAATAAAGAGTAAAAATTTCAAAAAGGGCTGGAGAGGTAGCCAGCACTCCCTGAGATCAATCTCCAGGGCTGATGAAGAAAGAAGTTTAACTAGAATAAAATTAAGCTGATGTCTAATTCCAGAATGCTAGAGGCTATTTGAAAATGAAAATATACGAGCATTTTGTATGTCCCTACACATCTGTGGACCCCGCGTGGCGTCCTTTATGGGGGCCACGGGGCTGCAGGAAGAGACGCTGCAGCTGGGGCAGCCCACACAGCCTCTCTTCCTCAGAGCATGGGTGCAGGGACAGCAGGCAGTTGCCGTCCACTGGCTTCTCTACACGTCTTGCCCTCAGGGCTTCGTTCCAGGAGCCATAAAACCGCCCATCCCAGAGCCTCCTGATATGACGGCCAATGTCCCCACTCAGAGTTGCTAAAGTCACCCACAGAGACCCTCCAGGCCGCAGAAAGGGCTCCGTCTGTGTGTCTGCGTTAATGAAGGCAGCGAGTGCCCGGTGACAAGGGCCACCTGAGGACGATTCCAGGTGTGTTGTTGGTTAGAAGCTGGGCGCGTGGTTCCAACGGTCGGACAGATTGCCGGCAACTCCGCAGCTTCCAGCAACCGGTCCCCATGAGTGCATTTTCCTGTTGCCTGTGTTTTTATACCAAGATTCAGGGAAAGATGGTTTGAAAGCAAAAGTTAAAAAAAAAAAAAGGCTCTTCTAGGTGTTCTTCTGTAGACCGAATTTCTTATGCATGTTTGAGAGTGACAGTTTTCTTAGGTTTTCTGGGTGCGTTCTTGCTCGCTCTGACTCCACGTGCAGAGCCTGACTGCTCAATTTTGTTTTCTTTTTTTGGTACCGGGGGTCCAGCTTAAAGTCATCACACCACTAAGCTAGGTCCCAGCCTAGTTTTTTAGTTTTCATTTCAAGACAGATTCATCAAGTTGCTCAGTTGCCCAGGCTGGACTCAGACTTGTGGTTTGCCTGCCTCAGCCTCCCAGCGTGCTGGGATTACGGGCCTGTGCCATTGGGCCTGCCACTTTCTTACCTTTTAAAGCTCTCTGCAGGGCAGCAACACTCCCAGGTTCCGCGCAGAGGCCAGCTATGTAACGAGTCAGTAAAAGTCAAGTCTCCAAGGGAGAGTTTCGTGGCCACTGGGCTGGGGTGACACTGAGCTCACACACAGCACTGCAGACATGCGAGGGAGAGGTTGCTGGGGAAGAGGCCAGAAGAGCTTTGGCCCGTGAGGGTACCTCACAGTGGTCACTGAGACTCAGGCACCCTGGAAAAGACATGGGGAGGCATCCAGAAGTCCCCTGGAGGGAACAGACAAAACCTTTTCAGAAGAGAAAATTGTGAGCGTCACCTAGCGGTAACAGTGGCACATTGTTCAAGATGGTGGATCTTTACATTTTCGCGCCGTACGCGATCAGGTGACCAGACAGGCAGAAAGGAGGGAGGCGGGATTAGGATGTGACGTTGTGATAAACGTGGCCCTGAGCCAATGCTTTAGATCTTCCCGGGAAGACTGTGAATCCCGCCAATGGGAA
>PVKB01007670.1:0-29729 GCA_004027205.1 Ctenodactylus gundi
TTGAATTTGTGGTTTACAATGAAGTTGAGGATTTTGTGCACGTGCATATCTTGTCAAGGTGACAAGGACTTCCCCATTCCCCGTTTGTAAAGACTTTCTCTCGGCATTGGTCCCGAGGGTTTTCTGCCTCCTCGGGTCGTGGCCACTGCAAGCC
Organism: Ctenodactylus gundi; assembly: GCA_004027205.1. Taxonomy (NCBI): domain Eukaryota; kingdom Metazoa; phylum Chordata; class Mammalia; order Rodentia; family Ctenodactylidae; genus Ctenodactylus; species Ctenodactylus gundi. The sequence goes on from PVKB01007670.1 coordinate 155, forward strand.
CCTGAGTTTCTCGCTGCTTTGTTAATCCCACAGAACTGAGTTCTGGGTGCTTAGCTGGGGCCATGCTCTTCATACCTCTCTGCCTGGGATTTGCTAGACTCAGCCTGTCCCCTGCCTTTGAGTGACTCTGTGGCGTCTACCTTCCACAGTGTCCTGTTCTGTAGAGGCCTCCCTGGCAATTACCTCACTCACGGAGTCTATCTCAGCAGAAGAAGAGGTAGATTTTGTGGACTCTAGGTACTGGCAGCTAAGTGGAGCAGAGATCGCCAGCTATTGCACTCATCTCTCTGCTTCAGAAGGACTTGAGTGTTTCCCAAGATGAGTGCTTATCAGCTGGGTTGCGACCCATATGCCAGATATCTAGATTTGGGGAAATTTCTTCCATAATTTTCAATGAATATGTCCTTTAAGGCTTTTGTTCTGTCCTCAATTTTCTCCTGCACTCCCATAATTCTGAGCTCTTTGAGTCATCCATCAGCAGTTGTAACCAATCTCTTTCTTGTTTTGTTTGTTTGTTTTACTGCACTTACTGACCATATGATCCATTTTGTCCACCTTATCTTCCGGATCTGGTTATCTGTCCTCAACTTATTCAAGCTGGTTACTTGTTTTCTCCTGTGAGGTTCTCACTATCTGTACTGCAGCTTTCATTGTCTCTGCCTCTCTCCCAACTTGTTCCCTAACTTCTTGAATTAATTTCATTATCTCTTTCCTTTTTTCTCCTTTATGATCATCTAACTTCTTATTAATGACCTTTTGAGCTGCTTGTGCACCTCTTTTATATCATGTGTGAGATTCTTGGCCACCAATGAATCAATTTCTTTTTTTACTTCGTTGTCTGTGGTTTCTGTTGTTTTAAGCTTTCTCGTATCTGTTTTTGGAGTGTCAGGGATTTTTGGAGGTGATTTCTTAGCTCATTTGCTCATGGTTCTGTTGCAGGGAGTTGAGGCTCAGGTATTGTTGATGGTCTCTGTCTCTATTCAAAAGATTCTTTTATTAGGCTATTTCTGCTTTAAGTGTTTCCTTGAGTTTGTTCAGGTTTTAGGATTTATTACTGTTTTCAATTTATGTAGCTATTAATTTTGAAGGTATTCTCAATGCCCAGCCTTTTTTTGAGAACATAATCTCCTACAATCTTTGGAGAAGGAGGAACAGAATACAGAACTATAAATTGTCTACCAACAGAGTATTTGTTAGTCTATCTTAGATATGAAGATTATTACTGATTTCCACATCCACACTTTGAATAAATATTTACATTTATAATACTATCTAATATTCACAACTTATTGGATGAGCCTAGTAGCTAATTTAATATTGTAGCTATTCTATCCACAACATTAATAGGTACGATTTGCATCCACTATATATCTAACTAAACTTAGTATGGACTTATTGAAGGGTTCTATTAATAATATCAGTAATATAACACAGACATTAAAATAATACAGCTCTACCTTGCTAATCTAGGTTACCTTGAACCACTGGCTGCTATCCCGTGTCACTAGGTATACCTACTCTAACCTTTTTAATAATGTGATGCATATTTGTATCTATATTTATACTTGTTTTCTATTAGCTATATACTTACGCTAATCAAATACTGATACATACACTCATTACCCACTTAAACTTCTAATTTGCAGTCTGAACTACAAAAGGTGCTTTCTATCCAGGTTGTTTGGTAGTCTATTAAAGAAATTTGTTCATGACACCAAACTATGTTACTAATTTATTATTAGCTAAATAGTGTATAGATGATATGGCTTACTTGTTTATCTGAATATTTGTGAATTATTGGTACTTCACAGTTCTATGAACAGGAAAACTGGAATAATGGGACAGCAGACTCAGATTAGGAGTTAGCTTTAGGTATGTAATAGAACGTAGAGAGGTATTCTTATGATAGAGGAAGGCCCGGTAGTACTCCTAGTCCGGTCAGAGAATAACAGAGAATAGCACTATAAGTGATATTCAGATGAGCTAGGGTAGGCTGTGGATGAAGTGGACAGAATATAGCTTCCAAATCTTTAGGAAGATTTATGAAAACGGGCTTATCAAGAAAGGGAGAGTTTCAGAAACTAACAAGGAGACGGAAAGAGGTGGAAGTGTAGAACTGGAAAAGCGATGGAGGAAAAGAACAAGAAAAAGAAGAAAATGATAATGTAGAAACAAAATAAGAAAAACTAATCAGTATCAGGAAAATAAGGAACTGTGTTAAGAAAAAAGAAAGAAAAGAAAAAAGAAACCAAACAGGCAAAGCTAAAGCCAAAATACAGAATAACCAATGAATACGCACAAAAATCTTAGCTACCTCCCTATATTTTTTGTATGGAACTATTTCTGAGTATTGACTCTCAGTCTGATAGCTGTCCATCCAGCTTCTGTTCCTGGGGATTTCCCACACGTCTGCGCAGTGCCCCCATCCGGTCTCAGAGCTCTCTAGGGACGCTCCTCCTCTCCCCGCTGAGCCCACCAGGTGGCGCTGGTTTATGTTGTAATTCCTGCTTCATATGTAGCTCCACCTTTTTGCTTCTCTGGGTCTTCTTCCCTCAGCGAACAGTTGCCAACCGACAGGGCCTGGGGCAAGCCTACTCCTCTGGTGTGGAGATCTGGGCAGAAGGGTAGATTCCCTACCAGGTTTTCACAATTCACAGGCCTTGGTGGCCTGGTCCATTTTATGTTTGCGATGCTGTCTGCCTCCTGCTGCTGTAGGGTGGGATTGATAGGCCAAATGAAGTACCCCGTCTGGCCAGGTTTTAGCTGCTGCTGGCTGGCTTGCTTAATCCCATAGCTCCCTCACATCCTCCACACAGAGGAGGACAGCCAGCTTCCCCGTAGCACCAAGATGTGTGGGTGTGTGAGGGCCACACGGCCAATCTCATATTCTCCCGGTCCTGCTGGAAGCACAAAGGAATATAACTCTTCCATGGTGGCTCAGTACTCTGTGGGGCTCCAGGCACCCCACTCAGGGCCCCTTCTGTCTACGATTACCCCGTTCTGGTTTGATCTCTGAACCTTAGATATTGTTATAATCCCGGGAGGTACTTTCCTCTGGCTTTCTGCCTCCCTGGTTGATTTCTTGGGGCACAGCTTTTCTAAAGTTCCTACTTTTCTACTCCACATCTGAATTATCATTTCTACGTGGGCCCTAACATACACCCTAATTTTCCTACGTGGTAAGATTTGTGACTATTTCAGGTGAACTGTTCGCATGGAATTTTATGTGGAAAGTAATTATTATCACATGTATGGCTGTGCTGCTGTTCTCTGTCATCATGCCAACGATTGAACTGCACTGCAGACGGAAAGGTAAGTGCTTTAAAGAGTAGAAGATGCAAGAACACCATGCTTAGAAACAGAAGGCGAAACATCGAATGGTCTCTCTGGTACGAGAAACCCAGACCACAACTATCTCATGGAACTTAAAACGAAAAACAAAGCGAACCAGGGGGTAGGGTAGGGAGGAAGGGAGGCATGGGGATGGGGAGGGACAAAAGGAGAGTGGGAAAGTCCTTGTCACCTTGACAGGATATATATGTGCACAAAATGTTCAACTTCATTGTAAACCTTAAATTTTGTGCTTATACATATCAGTAAAATGGGGGGGGGGGGTAGAAAATGCAGAGTGAAAGGAAGAGGGAAGATGAAACTGCACTTGCCTGTACTCCCAAACCCGCCCACTCAAGATACTCTAAATTCTAAGGTCATTCATTAGACATATGTCCCCAATCTTTGGCCTTAAATATTTCCCCTTCCTCTTCTTGCTACTCATACTGCTTCTTATGCTTTAATTAGGTTTAAACCTCTTTTTCCTTTCATTATAGCTATCCAAAAATACCTTAGGAAGGTTTTTAACATTTAAGACCTAAGACAATTTACATATTTTTCTCAGTTGATTTCTCTTATAGCCCAATGACCTAATCAGAGGCAGGAAACAAAGTTTCAAAATGCCCAAAGCAGAAATGTCTCCAAAGAGGTCAACAAACACCACACGAGAGAGGTTTCTTAGTTCCAGTACCAGGGGCCTTACTTTTCCTAGAAGAAAGTTATCCACTGTTAACTCTGGTGTGCTGAAAGAAAGCAGATTTGGAGGAATTGCAAAACAAATGGACATGCAAAGGAAGAGTGGTTCAGGATTTAAGAGTGTGCTCCACGTATGAAGTTTCAAATACACACATCCCTCTGGTACAGTGAGTGCTACAGCTCAGCCTCTCAAGAGAAGACTCATACCCTAGATTCTAGTTTGTTCGTTTGCTTGGTTTTTTGTTTGTTTGTTTGGTTTGGTTCTTTTGTTTGTTTGTTTTTGAGATAGGTCACATTCTGTAGCCAGGCTGGTCATGAACTTACTATGGAACCCAGGCTGCTCTTGGACTCACAGCAATTCTTTTGTTTCAGGCCCCCAAGTGCTGGGATTAATGTCCTTAGATTCTTGTATCAGCGTGCACAGCTTGGCTGTGAGATTAGAATTTGAGTCTGATTGTGTATATGTTCCCAAAATTCCTGGAATTTCTTCTTAAATTTCCCAACTGCCTTCTGGGTTGAAACCTGACACTTAATTCACATAGACATCATGTCTCACCAGTCTGTGGAGCTTGAGAAGGACACACACACCCCAGGTCCACAATTTTCTCTGGTCTTAGTTGTTGTTTAGCAAAAGAAAAGCTCTATTTTAGCTGGTCTTCTCTGCTTGTTCATACAATCCAAGTTTTAAAATTTTATTATTTCTCTGTATCATTACCTATTTTGATGCTCTTCCCTTTCCTCTAGCAGACTGTCTCCTATGTATTTTACACTTCCTGGGTCCTCTCAGGTCATGTGCAGTTTTCCGTTTATCTCTGCAGGGAGTTGCAGTCACAGTTTTCCACAGGGATTCCTTTGTCAAGCAGATCGCCTCCCGTAGCTTCCCTATTTCTCACAGACATAGTGTGTGCTCCTAACATTTTGCTCACCTTTGTTTAGAAACTGTTTTTAAATAGTTGGAAGATAATATGTTCAAGGAAGCTGAGCTAATTTTATAGTAGGAATTATAATATTATCATAAGAGGCGAAAACTAATTACTATTGGTAAATTCGATCTCAAGAACTTGATTATTATTTCATACAACACACTTTGAATTAAACACAATTACTGTTCTTGTTTTTCATATAATGAACTTTAGGCACATCAAAGTTCAAGTGTCACACTAAAATCACCCAGAGAGTAGTGACAGAAAACAAGTTGGAATGTGAGCCATGCCCTTATTTTAACCATTAAGATCAGCAGCTTATAATGGTGTAGCAAAGAAACGGGCACTACCTGCAGTGGTAAGGCCTCACATTAGGGAACATCTTCACGGAGAGGAGCTATAGCCAAATGATGCTTGTGTGACAGGTGCTAAATAAAGTTATAAGCAATGTTGGTGGCGGCATTTTCATTCACGACATTTTGTGTCTAGAGGTCTCTTATGCAGTTCAGAAATCTTCAGAGTGATTCTCCTCCCATCCTCTTTCAAATCAGATCAAACATTAATGACAGTGCTGTGATTCTGTGTTCTGCTCCCCGGTGAGGCCCATTGATTGATTAGATTCATTGAGTAGTGGAAAATGGGACACTTTCTCCCAGGCCTGTTCAGCCTGGAGTCTAAAACGCGTCCTATCAGCCCTGCTTCTCATCCTCCTCATCAACAGTTCTCAGACTGTTCAGTACTAAACTTTAGTCCCTTCTAGTTTTATACAGCGAGATGACACCAAAATACAGTTCTTTATTTCCTGGCATTTCCCCCCCTCTAATCCAAAGTACTTCTGCCCAATTAGCCATCAAAATATCTCCTCTTCCTTAGGTCGCTTCTGCAGCTGTAACTCTCCTTGTGTGATGGGTGCAACCATAATCATTGTGTCACTAACTGCAAATCTCATAATCGTCTTCTATTTCTTTAATGAAGAAAGAGGTATGTAAAAATGAAAGTATAGCAATTTCCTGTAAATATTACCTGCTTCATGTGCCCAGTTACTGGTAAGACCTTTAGTCAGAATTAGATACTAGTTATAATAAGGGGACCAATGGGATATTGAACCACATTCACAAAACTTGCTTTTCAGTGTCTGACTTTTCTAGGCTTAATGATACAAGTTGTTTATGCTTCTGTAGCTAGGGAAAAATTATACTTCCTTCAATTTTGGATATGTAGACGGAAATGGAACTTTTGAAACATACAATAATTTTCTTGTGTGAAGAACTGTCATACTGCTAGGCAATGTCTTAGCTGCTTTCTCATTGCTGGGACAGAATACCCAACATTGACAATTTTAAGGGAGCCAAGATTTATTGTAGCTCACAATTTCAAAAGGTCTCTGTCAGGGATTGGCCAGCAATCATGAAGGCACACATCAGGAAGGGCATGGGAAAGGCCCTTGGAAGTCAAGAGAGTGAGCAGCAAGTTGATGTCTAGAGAGAAAAAAGGAAGACCAGAACTTTCCTGGAAGCAAGCGCTAACAAAGTTTCTTCTTCATTCCTTTGTTAGTTCCAACTGCCAGTTGGGCTGCACAAGTCGGTCACACAGACCTGAAAGCTCAGCCCTCGGGCACTTTCTAATCTCAATAAATGGACAGAAACCCTCCAGGTCCAGCCCCAAGAATCCCTCCCTTCCAGCCAGGCTGACCACCCAACAGGTATCCCGCTACAACCAACTACCTGAGACTTTTAGGAAGTATTTCAGATCTAAATCATAATAGGCAGCATAATAACAAAAGATAAATATATAACTATAATTTCCAGTGGCATAGATATAAAGCGGGTACTGTAAAGTATTAAAACTGGTATCACAGTGTGGGCAATGGTGCTACCATCACAGGACATGCTGACCAACATAAATTGGGATTTTCTTTCCTTCAGAATCACCCAGAATGAAACATACTTTAAAGGAAATTTATGCCCCAGATAAGACTATGACTTCTGTGAATTGTAAGATTTTTTTATTCTTTTTGCAGATTTGGTCATCTGCAAATATTGTATTTTATCATACCCTTGACAAGGCCCAAATTTGCTAAAGGTTCTCATAGCTAGATAAAGCTGATAAAGAGACAATGTATTCAGATTTCCTGAAGACTCCACCCAGAGCATTCTGCCTGAAAAGAAGAATAGCTATCTGCTTCTTCACAGCCCTCTCCCAGCCTTAATTCATACACTCTTAATTTTTCATTGCTGTGACAAAATACCCAACATCCACAAATTAAGAGAGGAAAATTTTATTTTAGCTCACAGTTTTAGAAGGTCTCACACTGTTCATTCATGGGCAGCTGCCAACAGTGGTAACCCATGGCGGGAAGGATCTGACAAGGACAGCTGCTCCACGTATGGCAGACAGAAAGCCAAGTGAGGGGAAAGGGGCGGAGCTGCCCTTCCAGGTAATCTGCTCCTTCCGGGCCAGGCCCCGATGTTCTGCCCCCTCCAGTCAGGTCCCACCTCTCGAATAGCACATTGGTATGTTACAATGCCCAAATGCATGAGGCGTTTTGGGACACATTCCAGATCCAAACGACAACACACACTCACCTCTACGCTCATCCATGTAGCCCAACCCCTGCTCCCCATTAGTACAAACTCAGAAAGCAGAGCCAAATAAGAACCTAAAAGAAAAGTCTGTCATGAAAGTGTAAACCAGCCCTCCTTCCCATGCTGACACCTGTCTGACTCTTTCGTTCCTTCCCAGTTCCCGTTTCAGATCCTCTGTTCGAGCTGGATGCTGTCTGGATAGAAGATATGAGCATAGTCCTGACTGTACTGTTAGTCTTCACCATGATGCTTGTTTCCCTTGTTTACTTCAGACTGAGAGGTAAGTGGGATGAGAAATTCAGAGGGCGTGCGTCCTCTGACTGATGGCGAGCGGTGCAGGCGGATGACGTTCGTGTTCCTGTGTCTTAATACCGGGAGGAAGAAGTGCAGATCTGTGCCTTGCGTATGATGGGCTTACAAACTATAGTCTTGAGGCTTCTGAGTGTTCTACAGTCAGAGCCTCCAATGCCGATGACGGTCTCAGCTCTGATTGCACAATCAAGACAACCCTTCTAGGGGAAGGTGGGAGGTCTGTCTATCTTTGATCCTGACAGTTTTTAAAAATCTCTGAATAGTGAGTTCTTTGCAAGATGTCCATGTCTTCTCATTGGATCTCAGGGTAAAATTGAAAATCTAATGAGATAGTTTTATTTTTTCAGAGTTATTTAAGTGTCTCTGGGGCTAGACCTGTGGCTTAGTCACTTTCTCACTGCTGGGACACAGGACCCATCATTCATCCTATTTAGAGTAAACAGGTTTATTTTACCTCACAATTGGCGAAGATCTCAGTCCATTTGTGGGTGTCTGCCAACGATGGGAAGGATCTCGGGGAGACCAGCTGCTCAGGCCATCACAAGAGGAAGGATCTAGGCCTTGGGGAGTACAGGGAAACAGAATATATCCTTCTAGTCACACTCTCAGTAATCTGCCTCCCTGGCCAGGTCCTACAGCACATGAAATCCAGAGAGTCTGCAATATTCACATACCTGAGGCTGTCAGGAGACATTCCAGACTATGATAATCTGGAACATTTATGAACCTGTATTCATAGAGAGTAAATATTTGAAACAATCCCTAATTCATATTCAGAGGTAAAATGCAGGGCTCTATGGTCAAATATTTTTTCAGAGAAAAATGAAAAGTGTGGCTCCCCGGCTGTGTGGTGACTGGGGTCTTGAGGACCTCAACCCAGGTGGAAACTGTTCACTGCCTCAGCCTCTGCTCCAGAAGAACAATACAGACTTTTGACTGGTATTGAGCAGTCAAAGCAGATATGCTGTTGAGAAAAAAAAATTTTCATCTTAATTAAAAATGATCAGTTAACCTAAGGAAATATGTTGTGCTAACAGCTTACTTTTTCTGTAACCAACAGATGAAACTTCTATGTTAACGATACAAAATAATTCTAAATATGGTACTTTTGTTAGTGATAAGTAAATGCTAAATGGCCTTTCCTGAATATTGAAGATGGGGAAAGCGCTGCGTGTGGAACATTTGGAGGCACACTTGGGAGAGAATAACAGCCTCAGGCTGTATGCTTCTCTTCTTTAGATGTCTCTGGGAAAGCTGCTTTACATCAAACTTTATCACAACTTGGGGGACATACTAGACAAAGCACTGCACACACTTTGTCATGATATCAGTTACAGTAACCATTAAAGTAATGTGTACATTAATTGGTGGCTGTCCAATTATAAAACTAGAATATTTTACTGAACTTCTCAAAGCAGTTCAGTCCAATAAGCAGCTTGAGTTGAGACTTTCTACCCACCCGTTGATGATCCAGTTCTGGGAAGTAAGAATATTGATCTGTCATGACAACAGAAAAAAAAAAATCCTTAAATGGAAAGCATAAGAAATTAAGTTCAGCAGTCATCTTTGGAGATGGACAAGCTAGATTGATAAGAGAAGAATACACAGAACAGGACAGTTTTTCTTTTCAGCTCCTGCATCTTGTATTGTTGATATAGGAATATTAAATACACAGATCTTAAGTTTTGATTCTCAGGAAAAAAAATGGATTCACTCAATTATGGATACACAACAAAGACAGGGCCTTAGACCTATTTCTACAGAAGAATTTGGACTGGCAGTGTTGTTTTCGTTTGTTTTTAATTTTCTGTGACTACAGAGAATGGCTGTGGTTGTCATGGCCAACCCGGCACAGAACAAAAGACAACTCCAGGACTTGTCAGTCATTGAAAATGTACTCCCGGCTTCTCCTGGGAATAGTGTAACTAAATAAATCACACAGAATCAGACCAAGCAGGTACATGGATGTATTGCAGTGGAATAACAAAGAAATAAAAATGAAATGAACGAACTCAGAAGAAAATGAAAATTCAGAACAATTTCTCAAGAAAATTCCAAAACTAGCTCCAGTAATAGTAATAGTAGTAGTAGTAATAACATAGGGCAAAAATCCATAACTGTCACCTTTCACAAACTAAATTCCCAGGTATATATAAGAATAGTCCAATGACTTCTCAGCAGAGGCAGACAAATACCATTAACAAAGACAGAGATACTGAAGACAGCATCGCAGAACAGAAAAAGTTTGGGAAGAATGGTGGAACCTGCAAGCACCTCCTTCCAGGTCAGGCTCCAATCATCCACCCCTTATAGCCAGGCCACACAGTGTCCGCAGGACCATGACGCTTTTGATGACAGTCCAGATCCAAACCACAAACCCAGCAAGCATTTACTTCAGACTAACAGCTAGATAGCCTGTAGTAGCAGCTATTTTATGGACCAAATTTATTAAAGAAAAAACACAAAATTTTTAAAAGAAAATAAAAAGAAATATAGAAATAGAAACTTTGGAAGGAAAATGTTAATAATTGACTTTTGTGCTCTACCAATAACCTAAAAACCTAAGAATGCCATCAAAGGGGTGTGTTTGAGTGTGCGCGTGCGTGTGTGTGTGTGCATGCGTGTGTGTGTGTGTGTGTGTGTGTGTGTGTGTGTGTGTGTGTGTTATAAGCAATGTATTCTCTTTGTTACCGGACAGCTTTTCCCTTAAAATGCCATGCTAGCCCGTGGTGAGTGATGATGGACAATACAATACAGTGGAACTGCTTTTGCTAAAACAAACAAAAAATGGTCCATAACCTGGAGCTGAACCCTACGTTGAACTTTCATGTTGAGAGCTGCTAGTGCTTCGTTGGTCCATTAGCACCAATCACAACGAGAGGACCAAACTTTTATTTCTTTACTTCGGAAGTGAGAAAGAGACCAAGGAGAACATTAATGCTGGCTCCCCATTCTTTCATTTCCCCCATGGAACAAAATTTGAGCAAGTGTCAGATGATTCATAGCGTGGATCAGGAAACCAACTCAGCACAAGGGCTCTGCCATGTCAGGGACTAGACAGAGCGATGAGTTTCTACAAGGACAGCTACAGGTGAAAGTGCAGAGTCCGAGTGGGGATGAGGGTGTTAAGTAAGATGTTCCCAGAAACGGGAGGCCCCAGCAGACTTGACTGGAAGGTGTCTTAGCTGAGACTTTCAACGAAGAAGCCTCCACAGAAGAGGTTTGTGGACCAAATACGCAAATCGTGAGTACCTAAGGGTGAGGACTGATTCCTTGGCCACAGCCCCTTCCAGAAATTACCAACAGTGATGAGGGAAGGACAGCTTTGCTGCAGGCCTGTGGAGTTTCCTACGGTTCGACATAAAGAATATTGTCCAGGAGTCAGAATCCTCTCTCACTACACTGCCTGTGTTCAGAGACGTCCCCTATGATGAGCCCAATACAAATGACATTGGTGTGCTTCTGCAACACAAATTTGTGCTCACCATACCTATTTTCTACGACCAAGATAAACACTCTGATTGATAATTTTGCATATTGAGGGATAAATTAATAGTAGAGGGAAATATTGAGGAGCTTACAGCCAATAATTATCAGTTCAAATTATATTTACCTGTTGATCTAATGAGTTAAAAGAGTGAGCATCCCGGAGAAATCTTTGCATCTCCCACAGTGTAGGAGATAAGAGGAGCTCGAAACATAGCCTCTTTTCAACATGAAGCGGAACTGAAAAGCTGTTTATTGATGCTACTTCTCTGTCTCACGAAGTAGAGTTGACTGGACATTTGAAGACTTTCATCAATTTGTCTTATTTTATTTTTCTGGATTCCTCTGGGGAAGAAAGGAAGACAATGCATTTGCTGATTTGAATTAACAATCACACAATGTAGTGAAAGGACCAAATAATTCCATTAATCACTGTTTATGGTCCATTGTGCTACTAAAACATAGAATTTTATAACAGACGTGAATTTACACAACCTTGAACTAATTTTATTTTTTTCACAGATTACCTACAAAGTCAAACTACTGAACAAGCATCAAATGTCTTGCCTGGTGTTGTTGAAGAGAATATGTTAACTTGAGAGAATCAGGAACCACACCTCCATCAGGATTAGGGTTTGGGAACCACAGCCTAGATTGGTAATTGAGAACCAGCCTGGATTTGAGTGACTGATCTGTGGGCCGGCCAATGAGGGAATAACACATACCCAGATGTGGGAGGTCCAGTGTGAATGCCAAGGGTGTAAAAAGAAGAAAGAGGGAAGATCGTTACAGCTTCTTCTTCTGGGAAAGCTCTCGCCTTCGCAATTGTCTACGGATGCCGACTTGCTACACATCGCAGATCTTCATCACACATTCGTTCCAGTCTCGACTTGCACCTGCCTGCCCCTCAGTGATCTTCAGTCACCAATCTTCAGGCTTGGATCTTCACCATTGTTCTTTGGACAACCGAGATCCGCAGCAGACTCTCACCTCACCGGCTGCCCCGCAGTCCCGGATGGGACATCTGGTTCCCTGCTGAGCAGCCGTCTTGGACTGTCTCTCATAGGATTTGTAAGCCTTTCTAACAGATCAGCTTTGTTATAAAATCTGTAAATTCTGCTGTTTGAAGAACCCAAACGAATACACCTGGAAATAAGGGTGACAGTGAATCAGCATGCTGAACGGTCCCACAACTTATGTGTGGCCCACATATTGCCATGAGGGAGGTGAAGGTCTATTAGTGTGCACACATTTTGGTCACGTTTGTGCTGTTGGAGAAACAATGGTAACTAACGAAAGGTAGAAAGGTGGTAGGCAAAGTAAATGAGAAACCGTTAGTGAAGAAGGACATGGAGAGGAAGGTGAAGATGGTAGACCGTGACAGAGGGGCGGGCATGATCAAAGAGTGACGTGCGCGCAAGGATAAGACACCGTGAAAAATTCATACTCTAGGCCACTCCTGCCACTATTTTAGAATCACCTTTATGTGTGAATTTTAATATGCTTAAACAATTTTCTCTTTACTCATAATTATTTAGAAGAGTAGTTTCTTTCTTGTGAAGATGATCTTTTCCTCAAAATTGTTAGTCTGTGTAAGTTGCTCATAATATAAATAATTATGCTCAATTTGAATTATTTACATGTTGCATAATCATTTTACTGCCTTTTTCCCTTCCTGCCCTCTCGTTTCTCCTCCCCCCGGGTCCCCTGCCCGAGTCTACCCGCCTGCTTTCTATAACCTCCCTTCCGTTTGCTTTTTTATGTGTTTGTCTTTTGTATTTTCAATATACGGTAAACTTTGCGACATTTTACCTTCTTCCTCTCACTTCACTTGGCACATCAGTATCGAAGTGCGTCTACTTTTTATACAAATGAATCAGATTTATCCTTCTGGCAATGTTGGAATCCTAAATGTCCATCAACAAATACATGGGAGAAATATTTCAAATTTCCAAAAATAGTAGATTTTTTCCATCTTTGCCATTTGTAACTTAACTAAATTTCACTGTTCTCTGGGGATATGGCCTGTATAAATCTTATTAAAGAAAGCTTTGGACTCCCATAATTATAACTGTGAGCACTGTCCATAAATATCTCATTGCACTTGGAAATAAAGTTAAATGTTTATGATTAGACATTGAAGCCTCTTATTTGATGTTTTCTAATATTATCCAAATATGTCAGCATTTTTGACTATTATTTGGTTATTATTTTTCTGGACTTTTATAATGAAACCTTTATAGTCTTAATCTTAGACTTTACTTAAACAGAATATTGAGGTTTTTTTAATATCGTCAAGTTTTAACTGCAGTTATTCATTTAATTAAGCATATTCTGAGTATGACAACAGATTTCACTGTCTTATGGAGTATTTTATTTTTTCTTGCTCTTTCTAGAATTCACTTTTCTTCATACTCTGTTTGATATATATGGAATTTTCTTGGTGTACATTTTTCTATGTATTGAAATATTCTCACTTAGCCAGGGCTATATTGAGTAGTCATCAGACCTTTGAGAATTTAAAACTAAAATCTGCAAAATCCAGTAGTCTATTAAAGTTTTTTAACAATGAAAAGTTTTCTAAGTATTATAATTTTTCCCCATTTTAACAATTTTATGCTATTTTTCTCTATTAGTTTTTGACAGGTTCAACTGAAGGAAACAGCATATATTAGTACTATTGCAGATTTATAAAGTATTTAAGTTAGATCCTAGAGATAGATATTTATCTAGAAATAAGTGTGAGCAATCTAAATAATCTGAAAAGTCCTTAAGAATGAAAATGCCAAAGACTTGTGGTCAAGATGTCAGCTGAGCAACAGAGCTGCACAAGGTCTCCTCATCAACCCACTTTAAAAAAGTCAAGAATTTGGCTAGAAAATCCGTGTTCAATGTAGCTAGGAAAGACAGGAGCACCCCAACAACTGAAAGGAGGTCATGGGGATGGCCAGAAATTCCAAAGGAACATTGAAAGCAGAGAAAGAAAAAAATCCCAGCAGCCCGAGAAGCCGCGTCAGGCCGGCTGCCATCTGCCAACAGCAGACATTCATTTTTTCTTTTTCTCAATTAGCGCAGATCAATAAAAGATTTTATTTTTCCCAGAGAAAAAGTGGGGTAGAATATGTGTCCCCTACTGTTTCTTTGATTTTTGAATAAAAGTTATTTTATTTTTGCTTTTGGGCTTTCCATTCTAGTGTTTGCAAAGCCAAAAGAAAGCATTTTTCTGGTCTTTGCTTTTTAAATAAAGCTTTATTTGTTGTTTATTGCTTATAATCTAGTTTTTGTTTCACCCAAAGCCTGGGTGAGAATAGAAATGTGAGAAGGCAGAATAAGCTCTTCCTCTAAGTGAGAGATGTGGGAAAACAGACCTTTCTGCTAAAAACTTCACGGCCTTAACTCTCAGGGTTGACCCAAATTAACAGCCTAGGAGAGCCTTCCGTGAGCACCCCTTTGATTTCCATGTTGAAAGGAACAATATCATCAGTATAAGAGTGACTATGCAGTTCTCATGAGGTAGTTAATGCATCTTGACCTCTCTCCACGGAATGGGTGCTGCAACAAGTACTCCAAACACTCCTTTGGACTGTAGTCTTAACAATTAAGATTGGTTTGACCACAAAAACTTTTTTTAAATGCTTACTTTTTACTGTACTCAGGCATGACCTAAATATCCCCTCAAAAGTGGGTAGAGATGGCTAATAGGAGACAGTAGTAATTATAACACTATTTCAGAGTTAGAACTCTTTTGTAAGGAGGCTGAGATCTCACACCTTTCACATGCTTAAAGAGAATCTTGGATGGTGCCAGAGCTGCAAATTAGATCCCATAACGTTAGTTGCTCCCAACCTCACCTTTTATAGCCAAAGTCATTGTGAAGGGTGAAAAAAAAAATGGAAGAGGAGGAAGGGAGCCTATTCCCTTCCAGAGACCCATCCCTGCAAGGGAGCCTCTAGTATATTCTGCAGATTCTCTCTCACCCTCCTAACTGCACCCCCAGAGGGATGCATACCAAGGCCTCTCTGTCCAGTGCAGGTCACTTGCTGCGGGGGAGGGCAAACGACCAGGAGTCATGCTCCCTTCTCCCTGATGCAATTAAGAAAAATGAGAAATAATTCTGGCAAGTTCTCAGAGAATCCTGAAAATTATATTCAAATATTGAAGGAGATAGCCAAAATCGTGACCTGGTTTATCGATATGTAATCATGCTCTTGAGAGAAATCTTATCAACCCAGCAGCAGGAAAAGTTTTGGGCGGAAGCCATTAATCGGGCACATAATCATTTCAACAAAGGCCACAACAGAGAGGAAAGGGTGACCAATGGAAGAGAGGCAGTCAGTCCCTCATGACTCATCACAATGCGACCTTAATACCCATGAAGGCAGGAGATCGAACAGCTACTTTATAATTTCTACATTGAGAGTCTACACCCCTCAAGAGTAATCTCTTAAACTATTAACAGCTCTCTGAGGTCATTCAGAATAAAGAAAACCCTAGCAACCTTTTGGTTGTATATACCAATATACAGCCAAAAATGCCACCCTGGCAAACTTTACTAAATGACAAATTTATAACTCAAGGAGCCCCGTACATTTGTAAGAAAATTCAGAAAGAGTATTTGGAGCCAGACACAGACCTTCAGGTTTTATTAAAGGCAGCCTGTAAGGCCTTTCACTGGGGATGAAAAGGAAACGGAAGACAAACATAAGAAGGCAAAACAGAAGTCAGTGGTTTGGGCTGAAACCATTCCGAACTATGGGCTTTCCCTGGAAATGTGCCTTCGGAGAAGTTCACCATCTGTGCTCTTCCTGTTCACGACCTTAGTAGGAACGAGTGTCTCTGGCTAGAACTGGATTAGCTCCAACTTAGGCAGGCTTGGGTCCCTAGGTCTCAAACATGGGGCCTCTCAGTCATATGGGCTTTCTCCCTGGGGATGGAGGAGTGCAGGCCCAGCAACATTTCCTGACCTTCCCTCAGGGGCAGAGAAAAAAATTTTTTTGTTTTTTGCTTTTCTTTTTAAATCTAGCAAGAGGTTTTTACTTACATCATGGGCGTGACAGAGTTTTTAGCCTTCTGCCAACATCTTAATATTTTTGTTCTTTGAGGGAGAAATATAATTGCTGTAGCCTATAACTAAGCAGTAGAGCAGACTTCTCTTCCAGGCTTGGAAATTGTTTCAAGTTTTTCTCTGTGCTTCCAGTCCCTCTCGTGAATCCTCAGTGAGGCCCACAGAGAAGTGCCTACAGCTGGTAGCAAACACCTTCTCTAAATCTAGGGATTTATATGCCCATGGTTACTCTCACCTGGCCCCTATCTATTTAGTATTCCATTAACTGAAGTCTTTGCATCATTTTCTATGATGGCTCCTCTTCTGGGCTCTGCCTCAGAGGAATCCATCGTTTTTGTCTCATCAGTTCTTAGAAATTTCAGGCTGCTTGTTTCCCTAGAAAAATTTTCAGCGTTTAAGACAAATTTTAATTTTGTTGATAATCCAGATATTTCTTGTTCTTCAATTTGTAATGATAATTCAGACTTGCAGGCAAATACCAGAAATCCTTAAAAATCATATTTGGAACAGTGGGAATTATAACTGTGGGGGAGGTTCATTTACTATTTTTCATCTTTATCATGTATGCTTATTGTCTTGCCTTAAGTGACCAACTTAAAATTTTTTGAGGGACAGGTAAACGCCTCTGCTAATTCAGAAGTGGGTTTCCCCATCTCTGAGTCATAAACAGAGAGCGAAAGCAAATGTTCTTATCATCTTATGTTAACATCATGGGTGCGGACTGCACGTGGTATCACCTTTCTTTTGCAAGATGGAACTTGTCCTTCCAGCACAGTAACTGTAGTCCCACACACATGACGACACAGTAAGAAGTTAGAAAACATCAGAGCTAGTAAGGTTTCGGTTAATTTACCAACACAACTGAGAAAATACCATTAATCTCCCTCATGTGTTTTCCTCTTGCACACACTGAAAAATTCTTTAGATATAGTTACCAGCCAGTGCTGAACAGGGCAGTAATGTGGGAGAACTTTTTAAAAATACCAGTGGCACTGCCTACTGCAAAGTATGTCTGAAAGTCTCCAAGATGCTTTCAAGTGAGTTGAACAGGTGTGAAATCTAATGTGGAGGCTTCCGGACACGGTGGGGTGAGGCATGAGGCAGAGAAACGGATGCAATAAGGCATCCCTGTTTCGTAGGAAAAGGCCTAAAAATAATGCTTAAACTTTTTCATCGGGATTAGACAAGGGAAATACCCTGATTTAATTCTTCTCAAACAATGGGGACACTTCTGGATTCCTTCTCAAAACATTTCGCGGTAAGTATGTTTTAGTCCCAGAAGTCAAGGCCCATCGTGGTGGCTAGGCTTTCCCATGTCTCCAGATTCTCTGCGTACGTCTTGACACCCGTCCTGCGTGGCTCTGTGCCATAACCAATTAGGACGAATTCCTTGATTCCTGGACTCAACCATGGCTTCATCAGAAATGTCTGGGGGAAAAAGAGAAGTTAGATTAAGAAACTAAGGCAAATAGTATTTTAGTCTCCGTACTTTTACCTGTTTCTTTCTCCCTCTGTAGCTCATCTCCCATCGCTCCCTCCCATCCCTTTTCTGTTCCAGTCACAAACGATCTGAAGTGTTTTCTTGTGTCGACAAAGTCAGATTGCTCCCGCAGCCTGGAAAACGCACCCTGCTCCTTTCCTCACTCGTGCCAACTGCTCATTTTGTTTCCGGACCTCTCAGGCCTTATCAGCTCTCTGAAGCCTTCTTTCACCACTAACCCTACGTCAGCCCCTTCTATTTGTGCGTCCACGGCTGCATTTCTTTTTTCTCTGTGTACAGGCACAGCATTCAAAACCAGTTTCTCATAGTTCTGTTTTCAGAATTAATTACATGAAACGTATACATTAAATTTTATTTGGCTTCCTCCCAGCGTGAAGCAAGTCCTGCTAGTAACTGCATAATGCAGATGAAATCCCTGAGCTGAAAACTCTTCCCACAGGTTGATGCACACCCAGACAAGTGGGTATTTCCCTTGAAAAGATTCTTAAACATCAGGCTGGCAAAATCATAGTCCCAGAGGTTGATGGCAAGCGATAGGACTTGCTCCTGTGTGATTCTCCTACACCTTGCCTTGGCTACAGAAGCACCAATGAAGCGCAGCCACAGATTTGGGTGACTCAAATGGGACAAATTCTGCACGAGAGGGAGATCTGACTCTGGAGCATCAGTCTCAGGTACGTGATTTAGTGAGATTCCGTGGGCGGTCGCCACTTCTATATTTTCCTCTTTCCTAGGAGAATTTCTGTGCTTTCCACCTCTCTCTTCAGTCTTCCTGGATTCTCCTCAGCAACCCTGCTCAGTGAGGTTTCCATGTACTGAATCTGTCATTTGGGTCTCATTGCTTTTATACTTTATAGGAAGCTTATAGCTTCATCTTTCATAATGTGGACGCCACCTCCCTTCTCAGCTGGTCTCCCTCCACACTGCAGCACCATGAGTGGCCCTCCGGGGTCACTAGCACTGTCCAGGAGGGTAGGATGACATTTCAGGTTGTTGTGTCCACCCAACTCTCTATCCACTTCTCTATAATTCTAGTACAAAGCGACAATTTTTTGAGGTGGAAATTGAAAATACCACATTTGGGTGCTGAGAAAATGCCAAAGTGTAGTATAATTGATAAAACTCCTTCACAACAGACCGAGAATGACAGTTTCACTTTGCCTCACGTTCTTTAGTGAGTACAGGTGTCAAGACTCTGCCTTTAATTTCAAGTTCTACATGAGCATCAAACGCTGAGATTGCTGTAACACAAAGCCACGTCCCCTTTTAAAATGTCCCCTTGGTTTATCCTGTAACAACAAGGCTCAATATGTCCTTAAATTTTTTGCAGGCTGCTAAATGCAAGTAAATGCAATTGATGCTTCATGCTAGAGGCTTCAGGGATCAAGATGTTTCCTAATTCTGGCACAGTGACTGGAGATTCGGGTGGCCTCGTTAATTAAAATCAAAAGACAACATATAGCCTATGGCAAAAGCAGGATTTTTTTTTAATGAAAAAGAGCTCCTAAAGTGACCTAGTAGTTTTTGAACAATCTTAGGAGTACGGTGTGCAGATTAAGCAAATAAAAATTTCAATGTGCTACAAATCACAAAGAAAAGCTCTTCAAAAGCATTTATTATTTATGTGAAATTCAAATGAGACTTGGACTCCTGCATTTTACTTGGCTCCAGTACTTGAGGGCTAATTCCCACAAAATGAGGTGGAAATATTTGATTTCTGGGCTTCTTATTCCCTTTATTACTTATTTTGAATTGAACTAATTTCTTATTACAGGCATCATGGAAACTTCAGGACTGTTTTATCAAATACATGTCGTAGTCATTTACCTTCTTCAGATGATAACAGCAAGTTCAGGTATGATTGCCTCGCTTTGCCCTCGTTATCAAGTATGGCAATAAATAAAGATATAAATCAAACAGACAAAATATTCTGGCTCTTTTTCCTATGTTTTAGTATACTGTAATGAAAGGAGAACGGATATCACAGAATCCGACTTGTAATAAAGTGCTAACTATTCCTTCTCAACAAATCTTCTTCACTCAAATTCCAGTAATAAAAAAAAATAAGACTTAATGTTGCCTGTGAGAACCCACAGCTCACATAGAGAAGTGATTTACTCGTTACGGCTACAGTGAGAAGTGCTCCAACATGAGTATTCATGTTAGAGTCATGTGACTTATGACTGCAGTAGCAAAGGAGATAAAAAAATGAAAGACTGGTGGGGCACTGGTAGAGGAAGAGAAATTGCATTTGTAGGAGCTTTGCTGTTAAGAGACACATAAAAGAATAGGTAAGATGTCGCATAAGGAGATGTAGAAATCTTTAGCAAAAGCTGCCCATGAAATAAATAGAAATCTTCCCGAGGCAAATTTAAATAAGATCCAAACTTTGCCGTTGGAATACACTCCCACAAATACCCCTACGTGTGTGCTTTGAGCGCAATTGTGAGCACACGCATAGGAAACACTCCAATAAGAAGAACATCTGACCATAGGTTCTGTGCCATTTTATTCTTGTATTGAAAATGTTTCCAAAATAATTACCAAGGTACACTTTTACCAAAAGTGTATGTGAACTTGTCAGGTGGGTGTGACAAGGATTAAGGCATTTTGTCTTTCCCAAACTTACGGACAAAAATAGAATCACATGGTAATTACTTTTCATGTTTTTAATAAGCAATGTGAAGTATCTTTCCAAAAAAGTACACGTCTATTACC
This sequence comes from Ctenodactylus gundi, assembly GCA_004027205.1. Lineage (NCBI taxonomy): Eukaryota > Metazoa > Chordata > Mammalia > Rodentia > Ctenodactylidae > Ctenodactylus > Ctenodactylus gundi. The sequence goes on from PVKB01007670.1 coordinate 20,771, forward strand.
CTGGACTGCCTGTTACAACCTCAATTCCTCATCCTGTCTTCCTCTTAGGCCTTTTCTTCATTGTTTTTCCTCATATTTTCTCTGTATGCACATGTGATACACAATATACATGTGTGCATATGTATTTCAACAGCTTCACGTTCCCTTTCCCACCACACTTCTTGTCCTTTTGTGTCCTCCCTCATCCTGCTCTGAATCACAACATCGCATTTATCTGACTATTATTTATTTATATTCTGGGTTTTCATGTTAGAGAAGCCACGCAATAGTTCATCTTCTAAGTGTGATTCACTTCACTGAGCATAATGGTCTCAAGTTTCCATTTACCTACAAACTATTTTATATCTAACTAACTCTTTTTATGGCAGAGTAGTACTCCACTGTGCATTACGTACCACATGTTTTTAATCCATTGATCTACTGATGGACATTTTGCCATCTTCCATGTATTAGCTAATACTAATTGTACTGCTGTAAACATATATCTATATCTATCTATCTATATCTATCTATCTATCTATCTATCTATCTATCTATCTATCTATGCATGTGTATCTGATGTTGTATGGTGCTTTAACTCTTTTGGAAAGATAGCCAGAAGAGTTGTCATTAGATCAAATAGAAATATTTCTATTTTGGCTGTTAATTGTTTCTTTTTTCATTTTTGAGAAATCCCCATGCTGTTTTCTATAGTGGCTGTATAAGTTTACAGACCCAGCAGCCAACGTCAAAGGGTTCCTTTATCTTCACATCCTCTTCAGTATTTATTTATTGCTTTTTGAGTTCTTGCTGTAAGCCGTTCTCACTGGGGTGAGATGGCACCTCAATGTTGGTGTTACCTGCATTTCTCTAATATCGAGGGATGTTGAACCTATTTTCATGTATTTTCTGGTCATTTGTTCTTCTTCTGAGAACTGTCTATTCGTTTTAATTGCTTATTTCTTAACTGGGTCTTGGATTTTGGCAAGAATATTTATCTTCAGCTGTGGGTATACTCCCATGATTAGTCTCCTTTTCAAGGTGTAGTTGGGAAAAAAATTCCCATTTTGTTGGACTTCTCTTCACTTTGTTCTTTCCTTTACTATTCAGAAGCTTTTTAATTGGATATAGTTCCATTGGTTAACTCGGAGTTATTTCTTTTGCCTCAGGCGTCCTATCGAGGTCTTTGCCCTTGCCTTGATTTTCAAGAGTTTTTGTTATTTGTCCTCCAGGAAGTTCAGTGATTTCATTTTAATATCTAGATCTCTGACCCATTTTGATTTCATTTTAGCACATGGCTACAGGAGTGTGTCTAGATATTTTCTTTTGCATGAGGATAACCAGTTTTGCCAGCACCATTTATTTAAAAAGGTTATTCTATTTTTTCACTGTTTTCTTTTTTTGTTTTGTTTTGGCACCTTTGTCAAAGATCATATAGCTGAGGGTATTTGGGGTTGTTTCTTCACCCTAAGTTTTGTTCCATTTGTCAGCCTGTTTGGGTTTTTGCCAATACAGGTTTTTTATCGTGAACACTTGTAGTATAGCTGGTTTTCTGCACTTGCAATGCACCTGCTTTTTCCCGTTGCTCAGGATTTCTCGAGCTATTTTATGTCTGTTTTGTTATCATACAAGTTTTATGATTATTATTCCTACTCTGTGAAAAATTTTGTTGATATTTTGAGAGGAATTGCATTAAATCTGTCTGCCTGTCTTGGCAATATAGCCATTTTCATTATCTTAATTCTGCCTATCCATGAGCATGGTATGTCTTCTTATTTTCATACATTCCTTTAATGTCTTTTTTTACAGCATATTTCATTATAAAAGTCCTTAACTTTCTTGTTTAGGTTTTTCCTAGATGTTCAAAATTTTCTGAGGAACTATTGAAAATGGGATTATTCTTTTCGCCTCTTTCTCAGTGAATTCATTATTTTTAAAGCTCTTCAATATTAAGATTTCATTTTTGCTCTGCTAAAGATACTTCAAATATTGCTAACAATTTGCAACTCGATAAAATTGTTAATTATGTTTTGAATAAGTAGAGGTTTTGTTTTGTCCTGTTAATTTATTTTATGGATTACAAAATTTACTCCCAAGTTCCGATTTATTGTGTCCTCCATTCTCTCCTGTTGACTTTTTAAATTTTAGTAACCTTTTTCTAAGACACTTCAAATGTATAGAAAAATTGTGCTGAAAGCTATAGTATTTCATGTATCTCACTCCATCTGTTCAATCCCATTCAAAGACAGGTGTTTTACTTTGGTACATTTTATTATAATTGAGCCAATATTGATAGATTATAACTGAAGTTCAAGTTTATGTTAAATTAATTCATGTTGCATAATTCTTTATTTTATTTTAACAAATTACTACATAATGATCTAAAGAGTCTCTGCCTATTGGCCCTATGTTACTTACTTCTTAAAAGTGAGACCCATTACCTTGAAACCCACAGAGGCCAAACTCAAACTTTCACATACTCAGTTGTTGTCACCTATCTGTCTCCAAACAAGATTTCATCCATTTAATCCTGTCTGCTTTGGATGCCCATGGTAGCCATGGATCATATAAATTCGGTAGCTTTAAAACACCAGGCTGCTGACATTCTTCAATGCCCTCTAGGGAGTTCCTGTGTGGAGCGGATTACACTCCTAGAAAATTCCTCGGCCCTTGTCCCTTCTGAGTGATCTTTGCTATTATAAACACTGCTTGCTTCGTCAGTCCTGTCAGTGTGCTGTCCACCAGGCGTGTTATACGTCACTGCCACCTCATGGTATTAATTAGGCTTTTATATGGTTAGTCCTGAAATTTTCAAATGTGCTACGTAAGTGCACAGTACCATGTATCCAACATTATAGTACCATACAAAATAATTTCACCATCCCAAAAATGCCTTACACCCAAGCTACTAATTCTCTCCTTACCCTGGAAATGGGCAGCCATGGCTCCTCTGTCTGTCATTGTAGCTTTGCTTCTTCTAGAATGCCACACATTTGGCATCATACATGGCAAACCATTATCTTTTCCTCCCATTTTAAGCTTGAGAATTTTGTGCGCATATGTGTTGTGTTAATTTCACAATTCCTTCCTCTTCCCATTTCTCATCCTCCTGAATCCTCCCTCATTCTGTCTGGCTCTTCACTGGTCAAGAAGTTGACTCTGTTATTAATTTGTATTCTGTATTTCTTGTTATAGAGAAACCAAGCAATGTTTAAATTTTTGAGTCTGAGCCCTGTCGTTAAGCTTTAAAGTCTCAAGAAGTATCTACAAAAGACTCAAATTTATTAATCTTTATGGCAGAGTAGCACTCCATTGTGTATACACATTTTTTGTATCAATTACACAATTGATAGTTATTTTAGCATCTTCTAAAATTTAGCTGTTGTTAGTTGTGTAGCTATAATCCCGAATATACATTTGAGTCGTTTGTATGCTGTTTTTAACTCTTTTGGAAAGATACTCAGAAAAGGCATCACTGGGTCTACTGAATTATCTAATTTTAGTTGGGTATTTTTGAGAAATCTCAAAAAATCAAAATTTAATTGGGTTATTGATTTGGATACACCAACTTTTCTTCAGTTCTTGGAATATTCTATTTATTAGCCTCCTATCTGAGGTGTAGGTGGTTAAAAATTTTTCCCCATTTTGTTGGGTTGCTCTTAATCTGCTAAATATTTCTTTTGGTGGGCAGAAGCTTTTTAATTTGATATAAGTTTTGTGGGGTTATTTCTTCTGCATCACATGTCCTATTTAGAAGGACTTTGTGTGTGCCTGTATTTTCAAGAGTTTTACCTGTTTTGTTCTCTGGAGGTTCAGTGCTTCTATTTTGTTTCTAGGTCTTTAGCCTATTTTGATTTGATTATGGTATATGGTGATAGGTGTGTGTCTGGATTCATTCCTCTGCATGGAAATAACCAGCTATTCCAGTTCTTCTAGAGAGGCAATCCTTTCTGCAGAGTATATTTTGAACCCCTTTCTTAAAGATCAGATAGCTGGGAGGTCTTAAAGTTGTTCTTGCATCCTCAGCTTAGTTCCATTGGTCGGTCTGTTTCTATGCCAGTACCACTCATTTTTTTTAAACCACTGTGGGTTTTTTTTTAAGCACGTTATCTGGAATTATAAGGCCCCCTGCTTTGTCTTGTTTCTCAGGGTTGCTCTAGGTATTCTGGGTCTCTTTTGATTCCATATGAATTTTAGAATTGTTTTGTCAAGCTTTGTGAGAAAGGTTGGTATTTTGATAGGAACTGCATTGAATCTGTCTTTCAGCTTTGGCAATACAGCTGTTTTGACAATCTTAATTCTGCCAACCCAGGAACAAGGATGGCTCTCCATTTTCTAGTATCTGCTTCAATTTCTTTTTAAATCTAATTAGTTTTCTTTGTAGAGGTCTGTCACTTTCTTATTTAGGTTCATTTCTAGATATTTGAGAACCTATTGAGAATGGGATTATTCTCTGCTCTTTCTGAGTGAATTCATTGTTAGTGTAGAGGAATCCTACTCATTTATTAACAATAATTAAAATTAATTGATCTTAATTTTAATTTTCTGTCGTGGAAATTGGCTAAAGCTTTTAATATAGTTCTAAGATTTTCTTGGTAAAGCTTTTGGGGTCTTCTATGTAAAGAATCATATCATCTGTAAATAATTAAGATTCAACTTCTCTCTCTCCAATTAGTATTCCCTTTACCTCATTCTCTTGGGTGATTGCTCTGGCTAGAATCTTGAATACCATATTGAATAGGAGTGGTGAAAGTAGACAGCCTTGCTGTGATCTTGATTCAAACAGAATGGGTTCAGTTCTTCCCCATTTAGTATAGTGTTGGCTGTAGCCTTGGTTTTAACCATCTATAAAATTGAGGTAAGATCCTTCTACTCCTATTTTCCTCAGATTTCTTTTTTGTCATGAATGGATGTTGGGTTTTTTCAAAGGATTTTTACATCTATTAAAACGATCTTGTGATTTTTGTTCTTGCCTTTATTTATGTAGTCTATTATATTAATTGATTTACTGATGTTGAACCATATTTGCACCTGTGAAAGGAAGTCAACTTGATCATGATGTATGATCTTTTTAGTAACTGCTGTTTCTATTCACCAGTATTTTACTGACAATTCTTGCTCTTAAGTTTATTACACAGATTAGCCTACAATTTTCCCCTAGTTACATCTTTTTCTGGCCTTGAACTCAGGCCAAACTGTTTGCTTCAGCCTCCCAAATACTGAGATTACAAGCCTACATCACCCGGCTTTGCTTACGTCGTGTGGGGGAATTGAGCTCAGGGCCTTGTTCTTGATAGGCAAGTGCCTGAGTTATCATACTGCACCTTCCTGACCAATCACACATTGGTACTTTAAACTGTTCAGCAACCAAAGTTAAAAAGTCCTAATTAATTTGTTAATCTTGATCACCAAATTGGCTATTGATTTAGTTAGGTGACAATAAGACAAAAGATACCGAAAGAGCTCACACAGACATCGTATAGAGGAAATAGAAAGAAAGAATCTGATTTTTTCATTCTTCTTTAGTAAGTGAACTAGGCAACACGAATGAGAAACTAAAATGTTCCTTACTTCCACACCATATCCATTCGAGGACAAAATGTAAACTTTAAGAATTTCTAAGTCTCTAAATTGAAAAAAAAATCTGCAGTAGCCAAGTTCTGTCCAGAAAGACAAATTTGAGCCCAACGGGGACACCTTAGTGTTGAGGAGGACCCCTGTGTGAAAATAAAAACTGAACTGAGGGTGTAGCATTGTGTGAGTGCCCTGGTTCAGTCTCAGCACCAAACAACTGCAGAAACAAAAACTGGCAAAACAAACAAAAAACCAGAATGTCTTAACCGAGACACTTGACAGAGCAGGTGGTGGCACTTTAGGATTGTTGTTGGTAGTACCGGAGCACTGAGAGGGATCCTTAGTGAGAGAACATTGAGAGGAAGAGAGATAAAATTAGACACATGATAAGTAAGCTTTTTCAAATTTGAAGAAAAATGAGAACCATCCAATTCAAGCCCAATAGTGCTCAGCCAGAAACAGAAACTTAAATAGTGACAACTTTTTCCAGTACTGACATAGAACCCAGAGTCTTTATACTGACTTAAGTCTTCACCTCCATCCTTTCCACTATTTTTTTTTTTTTTTGGTAAATTTAACACCCAGTCTTGTTAAGTTGCCCCGACTGGGCTCAAACTTGTGAACCACCTGTCTCAGTCTCCGAGAGTGCTGGGATTACACATGGGTACCACCACACCCACCCATGGTGTGGTAAATCTTAAAAGCAGATACAGAAGGTTTTGAATGGATGAAGAGATATATTCAAAGAAGGAAGAATTTTTTGAGACAGGATCTCAGTATGTAGTCTAGACTGTTTCTGAACTCACTATGTAGCCCAGACTGGCCTTGAACTAAAAGTCATTCTCCTGCCTCAGACTCCAGAGTGGTAAGAATAAAGGCATGTGCTACCATACCTAGCTTATGTGGTTCTGGGGAATTGTACTCAGTGTTCAATAGGCAAGTGTGTCAACTGCTGAACTATTTCTCCACCTCCAGAAGAAACAATTTTTTTAAGCTGGTATTTGTGCACTAAACAAAAAAACAAAACAAATGAGAGCCACTTAGCATCAATAGAAAATAAATTCATATTTTTAAGAAAAACAATTTGATGATTTACCACTCCATTCAAGCACATAATTAAGATGTCTTCAAGAAAAAAACCCCTCTTAATAAATTATGTATATTTGTGTGATATAATGATTTAAATAATTAAAAGATATATTCTGGAGCACGGTCTTACTCTGCTTATGAATTCAATTTTCAGGACAATTCACTGTGAAGGCCTTGAAGGGGCCAATCCTGGCTCCCTTGGGTGGAGAAGTTATGCTCAGTTGTCATTTGTCTCCACCACAAAATGTACGACACATGGAGATTCGCTGGTTCCGGAACCAGTACACACAGCCTGTTCGCCTGTACAGGGATGGTAAAGACTTGTATGGGGAGACTATCTCCAAGTATGTAGAGCGGACAGAACTCCTGAAAGATGCCATTGAAGAAGGAAAAGTGACTCTCAGGATCCTTAATGTCAGTGCTGATGATGACGGGCTGTACCACTGCGTCTTCAAGGATGGTGACTTCTATGAGGAAGACCTCACAGAAGTGAAGGTCACAGGTAAGAACATAGGCTTTATTGGTTTCTCTACACCCACAGGAGTATTAGGAAATTTGCCAATGTGTCAGAATATATCCATAGAATGTGGGTTCTTAAGCACGTTCAACTCATTTATTTAGTTTTAGAACTGAAAAAAGTAGATATCAGGAATGAAAATGATATCTGTGTAGAAATCAGCTCTAACAATATGCATCTTCTCTTATAACTGTTTTCATTGCTGGATTTCTAGAACAGCAAATTCCACGTAGAATTTTTTGTTCTTTTAATTATTCCTCAGAATACCTTAGTAAAATGTATTCCGAGCAATTTGAATCTTTAATGATATTCTTATTTCCATTTCTGTTTTGCTTAGTTCACTGATTACTAAGTGCTACGTTAATTTTCCAAAGTCTATTTGAAAGTCTTTACCTGCATTCATGAGTGTCTTCAGTTATACATATTTATATGTGCCATACAGAAATATATCACATTTAAGTTATTCTTATTCCTGAATCTGAATGACTAAGAAATGAAAAAAAAAGAGGACTTGAAGATGACTGAAGTTTTCACCAACATGCAGACTCAAGTATAGGTTTTCGGTTCCACTCACAGCTAACATCTTTATTGGATTTCTTATGACAACAGACTCTATAGGCAAGGTTGAGCTACCCAATAAGTTGTGGCATTTAAATGTATATTTAAATTAATTAGAATTAAATAAAATTGAGCATTCAGATCTTAAATTTCACTTGTCTGTTTCAGGTGTTTAGCGATATCAGGTAGTGTGGTTGGTTGCATCTGGAGTGCCCCCAAAGCTTCATGTTCCTATGGATACTCTATAGTATTGGGAGATGGGGCCTTGCTGGAAGAAGCAGATACTCAGGACTTGACCTAAAAGGGCATGAGCTGGGTCTGCCCTTCACCCCAGTCTCTTTCTGTTCCAATATGCTTAGAAGATGTCTGCTTCCTGAACAGCTATTGCTCTCGCTGTAGCCTCACCATGCGATCCCACCATTTTCTAGCTGCCAACCCACGAACAAACTGAGATCTTCTGAAACTAACTGTAAACTAAAATAAATCTTTCCTCCCTAAGTTGTAGATGTCAGATACTGAGTCACAGTGACACAATAGTAACTAATACAGAAATTAGCACCAGAGAACTGGGACCGTTGATGTGCTTTACCGCCCCTTGTGGTCTGGAAGCCTTTTGACTTGGGTTGTGGGACAAATTTGGCAAATTTTGAGTATACTGGCTGGAGAAGCCTTGGAGTGCTCTGGGCTGATCTTAAAGGGAGATTCTGGTCAGAGCTCAGAAGATCAGTATTCTGATAGAAGTGTGGATTGGAAAGGCCAGGCTCAAGAAATTTCATATGGGAAGGAGGACTGTATCTGCAAGCCGTCTAAAAACCATGTGTGCTACGCTCTGGCAGAAAGTTTGTTGGCATTTTGCCCTTGTCCAGAGACTTTGCCTGAAACTCAAATTAAGGACAGTGGACTATTTACTTTGGTGAAGGAAATCTCAAGGCAGACTGATGTTCAAACTGTTACATGGCTGCTGTTTGCAGCTTTTAGCCAGCTTTATGTTGAAAGGCAAGATAAAATGGCAGATAAAAATTACAGAGAAGGTTTGTAGTGGCAGGCCAAAATGGCCTGCAGTGGTGGTGCCAAGGAGCACAGGGAAGTTAAATAAACATTAAAAGAAGCCAAATGGAAATGCCTGGAAGACATGTCCAAAGTCAGCAAGACCCCGCCCTTCACCAGCTCAAGGCTAGAAAGGCAACAGACTTTGCTCTGAGAAGTGCACCCAGGGCCAAAAATAAAAGTAAAAGTAAAAAA